>CM045771.1:775000-970000 GCA_025200525.1 Camellia lanceoleosa
ACGAGGCGGCGAGATGAATATAGGAACATAATTCAGACCGAATTCCTTTTCGTTAGGTAGGCAACACAAGAACCCACGTGAGGCAGAAGGCAAAATTTTGCCTCCAAGCACAAATGAAGAGGAATGCACCAGTGGAGTTCATTGCACAGGTAGGGATCCATCCAACTCGCACAAACCAATCACAACTCACGTGCCACGATGTACACTATGCACCAGCCGTCTGAAATGAATCACACCCCGAAGGATTAAGAAGCCAGACGAACATGCGAAAACATTTTGAGAAGCCGAGCAAGCACCGGTTGACGTGACTGCAAATAACAAAGGCAACATGCAACTTTCAAGGGACATACTTTTCGCAACAAGCTTCCACTTGGAAAGCATAGGCAACTTGTTCACAAGTCAAAGCCAACCAAATGGCAATTACCCGAGGGACATGCTTTTCGCAAGGCAGCTTCCACTAGGGAAGCGCAGGCTACTTGTATGCAACTCAAAGCTAACCTGATGGCTATTAATCGAGGGACACAACTCTTCGCAAGGAGCTTTCACTAGGAAAGTGCAGGCAACTTGTAGGCAAGTCAAAGCCAACCTAATGGCAATTAACCGAGGGACATAACTTTTCGCAAGGAGCTTCCACTAGGAAAGTGCAGGCAACTTGTTGGAATCCCATAGATGATGAAGAGGAATGCACCAGCAGAGTTCGCTGCACAGGCAAGGATCCATCCAACTCGCACAAGCCAACCACAACTCATGCGCCACGACATACACTATGCACTAGCCCCCCAAAAATGAATCATACCCCAAAGGACTGAGAAGCCCGACGAACGTGTGAAAACATTTAGAGAAACCGAGCAAGCATCGGTTAGTGCGATTGCAAATAACAAAGGCAGCAGGCAACTTTTGAGGGACATAATTTTCGCAACAAGCTTCCACTAGGAAAGCACAGGCAACTCGTTCGTAAGTCAAAGGCAACCAAATGGTAATTACCCGAGGGACATGCTTTTTGCAAGGCACTTTCCACTAGGGAAGCACAGACAACTTGTAGGCAAGTCAAAGCCAACCTAAAGGCAATTACTCGAGGGAGATAACTTTCCACAAGGAGCTTCCACTAGGAAAGCGTAGGCAACTTGTAGGCAAGTGAAAGCCAACCTAATGGCAATTAACCGAGGGACATAACGTTTCGCAAGGAGCTTCCCCTAAGAAAGCGCAAGCAACATGTAGGAATCCCACAGATGATGAAGAGGAATGCACCAGTGGAGTTCAATGCACAGGCAGGGATCCATCCAACTTGTACAAACCAAACACAACTCACGCACCAAGACGTACACTATGCACTAGCCCCCCAAAACAAATCACACCCCGAAGGACTAAGAAGCTCGATGAATGTGGGAAAACATTTAGAGAAGCCGAGCAAGCACTGGTTAGTAAGAATGCAAATAACGAACGCAACAGGCAACTTCTGAGGGACATACTTTTCACAACAAGCTTCCACTAGGAAAGCACAGGCAACTCGTTCGCAAGTCAAAGCCAACCAAATGGCAATTATTCGAGGGACATGCATTTCACAAGGTAACTTGTACGTAAGTCAAAGCCAAACCTAATGGCAATTACTTGAGGGACATGGCTTGCTTGCCAAGGCGGTGGCATGGCATGCTTGCCAAGGCCATGGCATGCCATGCTGCCCGACAAGGCCGTGGCATGCCATGCTGGGCAAGGCCGTGGCATGCCACGCTGCTGGCCAAGGCCGTGGCATGCCACGCTGCTGGCCAAGGCCGTGGCATGCTACGTTGCTAGACAAGGTCGTGGCATGCCATGCTGCCCGACAAGGTCGTGGCATGCCATGCTGGGCAAGGCCGTGGCATGCCACGCTGCTAGCCAAGGCCGCGGCATGCCACGCTGCTGGCCAAGGTCACGGCATGCCATACTGGCCAAGGCGTGTTGGCATGCCATGCTGCTGGCCAAGGCAGTGGCATGACATGCTTGCCAAGGCCGTGGCATGCCACGATGTTGGCCAAGGCCGTGGCTTGCCATGCTGCTGGCCAAGGCGGGGCATTGTGTGCTGGCCATGGCCGTGGCACGGCATGTCATGCTTGCCTAGGCCGTGGCATGGCATGCTACTGGCCAAAGACGTGGCATGCCATGCTACTGGCCAAGCCATGGCATGCCTGGGCTACGGCCTTGGCCTTGGCTCGGTTGGCTTGGTTGTGGCCTTGGCTTTGGACTAGGCTATGGCCTTGGTCTTGGCTGCGACCTTAGCCTTGGACGTGGCCTGCGGCCTTAGACTTGGCCTGTGGCTTGGCCTTGGCCTTGGACTTGGCTGTGGCCTTGGATATGGCTGCGGCCTTGGCCTTGGCCTGGGCATTAGCCTGCAGCCTGCAGCCTTGGCTGTGGCCTTGGACATGGCTGTGTCCTTGGCCATAGCCTTGACCTGCGACCTCGGCCTTGGACTTGGCCTGCGGCCTTGGCCTTGGTCTTGGACATGGTTGTGGCCTTGTCCTTAGCCTTGGCCTTAGACTTACCCGAGGGACATGCATTTCGCAAGGCAACTTGTACGTAAGTCAAAGCCAAACCTAATGGCAATTACCCGAGGGACATGGCTTGCTTGCCAAGGCTGTGGTATGCTATGCTGCTGGATAAGGCCAGGGCATGCCATGCTGCTCGACATGGCCGTGGCATGCTATGCTGCTGTCCATGGCTTTGGCATGCTATGCTGCTGGCCAAGGCCTTGGCATGGCATGCTGGCCAAGGTCGTGGCATGACATGCTCGCTAAGGTCGTGGCATGGCATCTCGCTGGCGGCATGGCCATCATGTTAGCCGCTGCTGCCGGCATTGGCAGCCATGGCCGTGGCACGGCATGTCATGCTTGCCAAGGCGGTGGCATGGTATGCTGGCCAAGGCAGTGGCATGGCATGCTGGCCAAAGCCATGGCATGCCAGTGCCACTGCCGCCACCGCGGGCCGCCACTCGACACATCCCCGTGCTTGGCTATGGAGTTTCAATGCCACAAGCCAAGCAATGGCATATGCCAAGCGTGCACCTAGGCATAGGCGTGGCCTGTGGCTTGTGGCCTAGCTATGCTGGCCAGCCTTAAGGGAGGTGCCCCCCCATTATAGTAGCTTGTTATGCCCTTTTCCATATGGCAGAAGGAATATATCACCTATGCTCGTGGAGTCATAATGAGATTTTTTTTTAAAAATAATGTTTTCTTTCATGAATTTTCAATCATAACTCAATGAAAATAAATCAAGCCACCATAAAAAAAATTAAAATAAAAAATTTTGGCCACCGGAATATTTTATTTTAATTTATTTCTACTTTAATATTTAAAAAATAATGAAAATTAGTAAGATAGTGAAAAAAATGTAGAAATTAATCCAATAATTAAAGGATGAGGAAATTGTAATTATGGCAATTTTTAAATATTTTTTTGAATTATTATATATTTTCTTTTAATTTTTACAAATAAATAAATATTCCAAAAATTCAAGGTTACGGCCTTGGCTGCCTGGGCTACGGCCTTGGCTTTACGGCCTTAGCTGCGGCTTGGGTCGCTGCCTTGGCTGCTATTCATATCATTAGACGTGCATTGCGTATGAAGGCGTGCTAAGGCGTCTTGTGAACGTCGGCGTAACCAGCGACCGCGATCAAAAGGTCACATGTATGCATACGAGCCATCTTGCCGCTGCGAGCATGCTAGGCCAGGCTACCCAGGCCGCGCCAATGCCATGCTGCTCAGGCCACGCACATGCCAGGCTACACAGGCCGTGCGCATGCTAGGCTGCCTAGGCCGCACACATGCGAGGCCATGCGCATGCTATGCTGCCCAGGCCACGTGTAGGCCGTGCTACCAGGATGCCCAAGCCGCACACAAGGCCGCAGTCTAGGCCGTGGATACGCCACCACTCAGTCTGCGCCCCAAGCCGCGCCTGGGTTGCGGCTCAGGCCACGGCCTGGCCTTGCCTTGCTAAGAGGTGCCCCCCCTTATAGTAGCTTGTTAAGCCCTTTTGCATCTGGCAGAAGGAAACATCGCTTATGCTCGAGCAGTCATAATGGGGTTTTTTTTAAAAGTAACATTATTTTTCATGAATTTTCAACTATAACTTGAAGAAGATAATTAAAGACACCATAAAAAAAATTGAAAAAAATATTTGGCCACCGGAATATTTTATTTTAATTTATTTCAATTTTAATACTTAAAAAATAATAAAAATTACTAAAAATAGTCAAAAAATTTTAGAAAAATTCCAATAACTAAAGGATGAGGCACTAGTAATTATAGTAATTTTTAAATTATTTTTTAATTTTTAGTTATTTTATTTTAATTTTTATAAGTGAATAAATACTTTAAAAAATTCGACAAACTCAAGAAAAATTTCAAAAAAAATAAGAAATGACATTTAAAATTAATAGTAGTGCATTATTAATTGTATGGCACGGTTTGTGTAAGAACACAAAAGAATTTTGTTCAAAACAAGCGGTTAAGGCGATGGCATGGCATGCCGGCCAAGGCCGCATGGCCGCATGGCATACTGGGCAAGGCCATGTCATGGCATGCCGGCCTTGGCATGCTGGGCAATGCCGTGGCATGGCATGCTGGCCAAGGCGTTGGCATGGCATGCTGGGCAAGGCTGTGGTAAGGCATGCTGAGCAAGGCTGTGGCATGGCATGCCGACTAAAGCCGTGCCATGGCATGCCAGCCTAGGCATTCTAGGCAAGGCCGTGGCATGGCATGCTGGCCAAGGTTGTGGCATGGCATACTGGCCGTGGTATGCCGGGCAAGGCCATAGCATAGCATGCCGGCCACAGTGGCATGGCATACCGGCCAAGGCAGTGGCATGGCATGCCAGACAAGGCAATCGCATAGCATACTGGCCTTGGCCTGTTGGGCAACGCTGTGGCATATGCTGGGCAAGGTGGTGGCACTACATGCCGACCAAGGCTGTGGCACGACATGTCATTCTAGGCATGTTGGGCAACGTAGTGGAATCGCATACTGCCTAAGGTCGTGGCATGGCATGCTGGGTAAGGCGGTGGCATGGCATACCGGCCAAGGCCATGGCACGACATGTCCGCCTTGGCATGTTGGCCAATGTTGTGGCATGGCATGCTGGCCAAGGCCGTGCTATGGCATGCCGGCCTTGGCATGCAGGGCAACGCGGTGGCATGGCATGCTGGCCAAGGCGGTGCCATGGTATGCTTGCCAAGGCCGTGGCTAGCATGCTAGCCAAGGCTAAGGCATGGCGTTCTATCCAAGGCCGTGGCATGGCATACTGGCCAAGGCTATGGCATGGCATGCCGGCTAAGGCTAAGCCATGTCATGCCGGCCAAGGTGGTGGCATGTCAAGTTAGCCAGCATGGCATGCTGGGCAACGCGGTGGCATGGCATGCTGGGCAAGGTCGTGGCGTGGCATGCTAGCAAAGGCCGTGGCATGGCATGCCGGCTAAGGATAAGCGATGTCATGCCGGCCAAGATGGTGGCATGGCAAGCCGGCCACGGTCGTGCCATGGCTTACCAGCCTTGGCATGCTGGGCAACACTGTGGCATGGCATACTGGCCAAGGTAGTGGCATTGTATGCTAGCATGGCATGCTACCTTGGAATGCTGGGTAACGCTGTGGCAAGGCATGCTGGGCAATGCTGTAGCAAGGCATGCTGGCCAAGGCAATGGCAAGGCATTCATGCCAAGGCGGTGGCAGGGCATGCTGGCCAAGGCTGTGGCATGGCATGCTGGGCAACACCGTGGCATGGAATGTTGGCCTTGGCATGCTGGGCAACACTGTGGAATGGCATGTTGGCCAAGTCCGTGCCATGGTATGCCGGCCTTGGCATGCTGGGCAACGTCGTGGCATGGCATGTCGGTCAAGGCCGTGGAATGGCATGCTGGCCTTGGCATGCTCGACAACGCTAAGGCATGGCATGCTGGCCAAGGTGGTGCCGTGGCATGGCATGTTGGCCAGGGCAGTGCTGTGGCATGGCATTCTGGCTAAGACGGTGCCAGGGCATGCTGGCCAGGGCATGTCGGGCATCACCGTGGCATGGCATGCGGGCCAGGGCTGTGGCATTGCATGCGGGCCAGGGCTGTGGCATGGCGTGCCGGGCAAGGCATGCCGAAAAAAGCCGGGGCTTGGCATACCGGCCTTGGCATGTTGGGAAACGCTGTGGCATGACATGCTGGCCAAGGCAGTGGAATGGTATGCAGGCATGGCTTGCTTGCCTTGGAATGCTATGCAACGCTGTGACATGGCATGCTGGGCAACGCTGTGGTAAGGCATGCTGGCCAAGGCGGTGGCAACGCATGCTTGCCAAGGCGGTGACATGGGATGTTGGGCAAGGCCGTGGCATGGCATGTCAGCCTTCGCATGCTGGCCGAGGCGGTGGCATGGCATGCTGGCCGAGACAGTGGCATGGCATAGCATGCCATGCCGACCAAGGCCGTGGTGTGGCATGCCGGCCAAAGCTAAGGCGTGGCGTTATGGCCAAGGTCGTGGCATGGTATGCCGGCCAAAGCGGTGGCATGGCAAGCCGGCCAAGGCCGTGCCATGGCTTACTGGCCTTGGCATTCTGGGGAACGCTATGGCATGGCATGCTGGTCAAGGCAGTGGCATGGTATGCTGGCATGGCAAGCTGGCCTTGGAATGTTGGGCAACGCTGCGGCAAGGCATGCTGGCCAAGGTGATGGCAAGGTATGCGAGCCAAGGCCACCGGCATGGCATGCCGTCCTTGGCATGCTGGGCAATGCTGTGGCATGCCATGTTGGCCGAGGTAGTGGCATGGCATGCTGGCCAAGGCCGTGTCGTGTCATGGCATGTTGGCCAAGACAGTGCCATTGCATTCCGGCCACGGCATGGCATGCTGGCCAGGGCCATGGCATGGCATGCCGACTATGGCATGCAGGGCAATGCTGTGGCATGTCATGTTGGCCAAGGCCATGGCTTGGCATGCCGGCCATGGTATCCTAGGCAGCGTTGTGGCATGGCATACTGGCCATGGAATGCTGCCCAACGCTGTGTCGTGGCATGCTAGGCAATGCTTTGGCAAGGCATGTTGGCCAAAGCCGGGGGAAGGCATGCTTGCCAAGGTGGTGGCATGGCATGCTGGCCAAGGCTGCACTATAGTATGCTGGCCAAGGCTATGCATGGCATGCCGGCCTTGGTATGCTGGGCAATGCTGTGGCATGCCATGTTGGCCGAGGTAGTGGCATGGCATGCTGGCCAAGGCCGTGTCATAGCATGCTGGCCAAGGTCGTGCCAAAGGCACGGCATGCTGGCCATGATGATGCCATGGCATTCTGGCCAGGGCATGGCATGCCAACCAAGGCCGTGGCATGGCATGCCGGCCATGGCATGCAGGGCAACGTTGTGGCATGGCATGTTGGCCAAGGCTATGGCATGCTGGGCAGTGTTGTGGCATGGCATGCTGGCCAAGGCAGTGGTATGTTATGTTGGCATGGCATACTGGCCATGGAATGCTGCACAACGCTGTGGCGTGGCATGCTGGGCAACGCTTTGGCAAGGCATGTTGGCCAAGGCGGTGGCAAGGCATGCATGCCAAGGCGGCAGCTTGGCATGCTGGCCAAGGCCGCGCCATGGCATGCTGGCCAAGGCCGTGCCATGGCTTGCCGACCTTGGCATGCTCGGCAAGGCCGTGGCATGGCATGTTGGCCAAGGTTGTGGCATGGCATGCCGGCCTTGGCATGTTGGGCAACGTGGTGGCATGGCATGCTGGGCAATGCGGTGCCATGGCATGTTATCCAAGGCCGTGACGTGGCATGCCGGCCAAGGCTAAGACGGGGCTTTTTGGCCAAGGCCGTGGCATGGCATGCTGGCCAAGGCCGTGACATGGCATGCTGGCCAAGGCTAAGCCATGTCATGCCAACCAAGGTGGTAGAATGGCAAGCCAGCCAAGGCCGTGCCATAGTTTACCGACCTTGGCATGCTGGGCACTGCTGTGGCATGGCATGCTGGCCAACGCAATGGTATGGTATGCTGGCATGGCATGTTGGCCTTAGAATGCTGGGCAACGCTGTGGCGTGGCATGCTGGGCAACGCTGTGGCAAGGCATGTTGGGCAAGGCGATGGCAAGGCATGCATGCCAAGGCGGTGGCATGGCATGTTGGCCAAGGCCGTGCAATGGCATGTCGGCCTTGGCATGCTGGGCAACAATGTAGCATGGCATGCTGGGCAACAATGTGGCATGGCATGCTGGCCAAGGTAGTGGCATGGCATGGCATGCGGGCCAAGGCCGTGGCATGGCATGCTTGCCAAGGCGGTGTCGTGGCATGGCATGCTGGCCAGGGCATGCCGGGCATCACCATGGCATGGCATGCCGGCTAGGGCTATGGCATTGCATGCTGGCCAAGGCATGTCGGACAAGGCCGTAGCTTGGCATGCCGGCCAAGGCCGTGGGTTGGCATGTCGGCCTTGGCACACTGGGCAACATTGTGGCATGGCATGCTAGCCAAGGTTGTGGCATGGTATGCAGGCATGGCATGCTGGCCTTGGAATGTTGCGCAACGCTGTGGCGTGGCAAGGAATGCTAGCCAAGGCAGTTGCAACGCTTGCATGCCAACACGTTGGCATGGCATACTGGCCAAGGCCGTGGCATGGCATGCCTGGCAAGGACGTGGCATAGCATGTCGGGCTTGGCATGCTGGGCAACGCAGTGGCATGGCATGCTGGCCGAGGCAGTGGCATGGCATGCTGGACAAGGCTGTGGCGTGGCATGCCGGCTAAGGCTAATGTGTGGCGTTCTGGCCAAGGCCGTGGCATGGCATGCCGACCAAGGCTGTGGCTTGGCGTGTTGGCCTTGGAATGCTGGGCAACGCTGTGGCATGGCATGCTGGGCAACGCTGTGGCAAGGCATGCTGGCCAAGGCGATGGTAAGACATGCGTGCCAAGGCGGTGGCATGGCATGCCGGCCTTGGCGTGCTGGGCAATGCCGTGGCATGGCATGCTATGCAATGTTGTGGCATGCTATGCTAGCCGACACAGTGGCATGGCATGATGGCCAAGGCGGTGCCATGGCATGACATGCTGGCCAAGACGGTGCCATGGCATGCTGTCTAGGGCATGGCATGCCGGCCAAGGCTGTGGCATGGCATGCTGGCCATGGCATGCAGGGCAACACTATGGCATGGCATATAGGCCAAGGTCGTGGCTTGGCATGTCGGCCTTGGCATGCTGGGCAATGCTGTGGCATGGCATGCTGGCTAAGGCAGTGGAATGGTATGCTAGCATGGCAAGCTGGCCATGGAGTGCTGAGCAACACTGTGGCGTGGCATGCTAGGCAACGTTGTGGCAAGGCATGCTGGCCAAGGCGGTGGCAAGGCATGCGTGCCAAGGCAGTTGCAAGGCATGCGTGCCAAGGCGGTGGCATGGCATGCTGGCCAAGGCCGTGCCATGGCATGCCGACCTTGTCATGCTGGGCAAGGCCATGGCATGGCGTGCTGGCCAAGGCCGTGGCACGACATGTCGGCCTTGGCATGGTGGGCAACACGGTGGCATGGCATGCTGGCCAAGGTTGTGGCATGGCATGCTAGCCAAGGCTAAGCCATGCCATGCCGACCAAGGTGGTGGGCATGGCATGCTGGCCAAGGCTGTGCCATGGCTTATTGGCCTTGGCATGCTGGGCAACGCTGTGGCATGGCACACTGGCCAAGGTAGTGGCTTGGTATGCTGGCATGGCATGTTGGCCTTGGAATGCTGGGCAATGTTGTGGCATGGCATGCTGGGCAACTTTACGGCAAGGCATGCTGGCCAAGGCGATGTCAAGGCTTGTGTGCCAAGCATAGAGATTTCAAGCTAAGGATACACCCCTAGGTATTTAAACCAGTCTCTAGTCTTGGAAATTCTGAACCTTTGCGTTCTAGGCACTGCCATTCGAACTCTAGTTTCCACCGTCTCAATTGATCTCCTAGGAACTCACTACAAACATAGCTAGGTGGCTATACCAAACCGCCTGAAGCCATTCGGGCATGACAAACACTAAAAGAATTATACCTTTAGAGGATTTAAGGTCTCCTAGACTCAGCGAGTGGGCAAAATAGTGCTGGTAAGGTGCACAAAATAGTACGAGTGAGGGGTGCACAAAATAGCGCGATGTGGGGTGCACAAAACAATGCGATATAGGGTGCACAAAATAGTGCGATGTAGGGTGAATGCACAAAATAGTACTAAATGGGTGCACAAGACAGTGCGATGCAAGGTGCACAAAATAGTGCGGTACAAGGTGCACAAACAGTGCGGTACAAGGTGCACAAACAGTGCGGATGAGGGTGAATGAATGCACAAGACAGTGCGATGCAAGTTTGCACAAGATAGTGCAATGTAGGGGTGCACAAGACAGTGCGATGTGAGTGGAATGCATGAAATAGATATGAATGCACAAGACAGTGTGATACGAGGTGCACAAGATAGTCACAAGAGAGTGTGATATGGGGTGCACAAGATAGTCACAAGAGAGTGCGATATGGGGTGCACAAGATAGTCACAAGACAATGTGATACGGGGTGCACAAGATAGTGTGATACAAGTGCACAAGACAGTGCGAGGTGGGTGCACAAGATAGTGCGATACAAGTGAGTGCACAAGATAGTGTTGTGGAAGGTTTGATGTAGGTTAAATGCACAAAACAGTGCAATGCAAGTTTGCAGAAGACAGTGCGATGCAAGGTGAAATGAACAAGATAGTGCAATGCAAGGTGCACAAAACAGTGTGATACAAGGTAGAATGCACAAGATAGTGCGATACAAAGTGCACAGGACAGTGCGATACAAGGTGCACAAAATAGTGCGATACAGGGTGCACAAAACAGTGCGATGTGAGATGAATGGTGTGCAGAGAGAAATAAGTAGTACATAGAGTAGTGCATCATTTGTTGTATGAAATGAGTGTAGGGCGACTTGCCACAATTCATTGAAATGTAATTGAAAAACACTGAGGAAGGTAACTCAACGAAACTCTGTTAAGTACAGAATAAGAGCAACCAATCACGCAGTTCAACTCAACCAGAGTACATAAGCATGCAAGCATAATCCAAAGCACATGCATTAATTAGAGGGAAGATGGCAATCCCGAGAGAGTTTTGAAATGGTTGGAGACAACTTTCGAAAGCTGAATCATATCAGAATTATCATGGAGGTAAACTACCCTAATCCAAGGGAAAGTGCCGAACAAATGGCTTTGGTAGACTGAGAGATAGGTTGGGTTCATGCCCCTTGTTCAATTGATGACCCGATCAGATGCACTGAAACTTGCCCCTAGTGTCCAGTCATTGGCCACCGGTTGGGTTCATGCCCCTTGTTCGATGGATGGCTTGATCAAATGTACTGAAAATTGCCCCTAGTGTCCAGCCACTGGCCATTGTTTACAACATTATGCAGGCACATGTAATGGGGATCATCAAATCCTAGAACAATTGCCAACCAATTAGACTCATGCTTCTCTTCTGAGATATTGAGAACTTACTCTAGTCCCCTCCGAAGTAGTGACAGATCCCTCATATACACTTTGCAATGATCATGAATGCGATGCCCCTTGTATGGGCACTCTCAGCTCGCCTATGAATTCCACACATGGATTTGTTTTCGAGTTTGGATTGAACATTTGTGTATGGAATTTTGACCATGCCACTCTGTTGAACTTTTGAATGATAGACTTGCTAGGGTGACTCGATGAAGAGCGCTTTTGAGTGACAGACATGTTATAGTGACTCGATGAAGAGCGCTTTTGAGTGACAAACATGCGATGGTGACTCGATGAAGAGCATAGATTGAGAAAAACACTAGGCACGACATAATAGAACTCACAACTGACCCAAAAGCAGAAAAAGACTCAAGGTAACTGATCATTCATAGTGCCCCTAGTTTTACTTATGTTCCCTTTAGAAATCAATTTCGCAAAACTCGAGTTTCGTTTCCTTTTCTGCTCAAGATAGAGATTCTACTGATAAGTTCAAGTATTGAAAATTTCTCCACTTGTTGATTGAAGCTAGTTCTTTCTTACCCAATGCAAGTATGATATACGCAATAGTTGGTATAGCTCATGGATTGATGCAAAGCTGACGACGTGAATTGGGTAAGATGATCGGGTTGAGATGGATGAGACAGATATGGTTAAGATCGAACTTCAGGATGAAGTTGCCTACATATCCCAAGAATGGGAATCAGGTCAACGTAGTTCATGGCTGAGGTTCACTCGGATGTTAACACTCCTTTTGCGCTCTAACTTTTGCCAAAGTCACCCCTTCGGGGTTTTCAACCTTGCGAACTATATTTTTTGATTTCTCATTTTTCATGCTCTAACTTTTTCCTAGGTCACCCTTTCAGGTTTTCGGCCTAGCAAGCCTCTCAAGGATAGCATTACAACACTTGTGGTGAATTTGATCAATAGTCATCCTTGCCCTAACACTAGAACTGGCTTCACTTTGATTTGAGCTTAGTTCTCCATTCTTTTATGCATGCCTTCTTCTTTCTTTTGCTCTATTTTCAGAATTGGTTCTTCTCACAATGCGGCACCTTCTTGCATTAGTTTCCCCGAATTCAGACAAAAGTTCCCTTTCCTCACAGTTGATTGGATTTCATTCCAATGAATGCCCTTGGCTTGATGATTGACTTTTTTTTGCTTTTCTTTTTTCTTTTTTCTTTTTCTTTTGTTTCTTTTCTTTTTTTTTTTTCTTCTTTTTTGGCTTCGCTTATCCATTTCTTTCTAAAATAATGAAAACACCAGCGGAGAAATTCTATGATTGTGAGGTCTGAAAACCGTCTTGTGCTTGGCAAAATGATCACCTAAGGATGAAAAGCATCCCTAGGACAATGCAGAATACCACGCATAATTCTGAATCTATCTTCGTAAGTTTTCTTAAAGAAACATCTGAAGAAGCTGGTTAAACTTTTGAGATCATGAAGGACTTTGCGCCGATAAGTCAGAATTCACTCAAACCATTTGGGGATCCTTCTCAACATTCACGCTTATTAACAGAATCTAATTCAAAAAACAAATTCAAAAAAAAAAAAATTCAAAGCCTTTTCTTATTTGTAAAAGGTCACACATTCATCACTATAGACATAATAAAATGATCAAAAACTTGACTCCCAATTTCATATAAAGATGAAGATCTAAGGGTACATGAGAGCGACTTAAAGGAAAAGACTCAACTGATGTAACAACGCAAGAAAAGACAGAAAATAAAACTCAGAACACAACTATTTGCAGGACATAACTCAAAACAAAACAAGCATTTCTGAGACAAAAAGAGGGTTTCCCTTCTCCAAGTCCATCTGTAGAATTTCAAAAGCAACTCCAAGTAGCCCACGGAAAGGTCCAAACTTGCCTTCAATTCAGCAATACTAACATCCACACCTAGCAGGATTGATTTCTGACTTTTAAAATGAGTCTCACAGATTGAATCTCATAATTACGTTGTCCCCACACATCTTCTTGACCGAAACAATTGCTTCTTCACACCAAGCCCCTAATTTGGAAGGTCATTTCCAAGTGCTTTCGACAATTACACTAGCTGAGATAGAGATTCATCATTCCAACCACCAATGCTGGCATCACTGCTTCATCAAGCTTGAACTCACCAAGATCGAGTAAACTTTCCATCTATTCAAAGATTTTGTTCCTTTTGCTCAGATTGGAATCAGAAGATTCAGGAATGAACACAATGGGTTTAGGCTCATTGGCGGGTATGATGTGTTGCCTAGGGTAATAGTTGGTTGTTGGCAAGTAGTGGGTGGGTTTTACGTTATGGAGTGTCCATCTATTGCAGTCAGGGAGAGGGTTATTGACAGCTTTGGGATTTTCAGGTGGGGTGATGACCTTATTGTCAATCAGGTCTTGAATTTCATGGCAAAAGCGAAAGAAACGGTTAGTATGGTGATCGTACTGCTGATGGAATGTGCAATGTTGGGTAGAGTCATGTTTAGGTGGGAGAGGATTAGGGAGAGGTCAAGGATTGAGCAGTTTGAGATACCCTTTCTCCATCAGTACCTTCAAGGCGAGGGTTGGGCTCATATGGAGTTGGGCGAAGGTTTGTTTTTGGGAGGATGAAGTATTAGGTTTAGAAACATTAGCAAATGGGTTGGTGGGTGTTGGCTGGGTATTTATGGGTTTAGGACGGGAATCAGGATGAGTGTTTCTGGTAAAGCATCCCTTTTCATTGCTTGTCCCCTGATTCAAAATGCTCCCAACCTGAGCGATAAAAGTGTCATCCATAGTTTTTGCAACGACTGCGAGCACTTGCTACTTGTTCAACCCTTTGACCTTTAAAGTTTCAATAGCCCACCGAAGATGTGCATAGGGAACAATGGTTACCCTCGACTCATTCTCGCTACTTGCTTCGACCCTGTCAAAGAGTCGGACAACTATATCTGGGCAAGGCCTGTTTGCTTTTGATTGGCCCATTCCACTTTTAGCTTGTCCAAAGATTGGAGAATCCTTTGATGGGGTTGAAACCCCAAAGGTTAAATCTGCCATTGTTCTTTGTAGGTCTTCAATCATTCTCAGCATCTCATCAGAAGTGGGTTCAGCCATTTGGCACTCTTGATGTGTCTGAACCGGAGTGGGTGTATCCATCATGCACAAATCAATACTTTCAACAATGACCACCTCTAGCTTGGGTAAATGGGATGGAGTGATATATATACTGAGGTCGAATAAAGGAAATAGTGGATGGATGATGTTAAGGTGAGGAGGAGGTACTTGGTCAAGGGTGGGAAGTGGGTTAGTGGTAACATTGGGTTCTTGAGGTGGAGTTATTGTCTGGTTATCGATGAGATTCTGAACCTCATGACGAAGATGGTAGCAACGATCGGTGCCATGACTACGCTGCTGATGGTATACACAGTATTTGATGGGGTTATGTCTAGCAGGGAGTAGGTCAGGAAGAGGTTGGGGATAAAGGGGTTTGAGATACCCTCTTTCCATTAGGACTTTTAGTGCGCTAGTTAGGCTCATATAAAGGGGGGTGAAAGTTCTGCCTTGAGCTTGGGTTGGACTAGCTATTTGTGGGTTGATATTGGTGAATGGGTCAACAATTTGTGGGTTGCTGGCAACGGTGTTGATTTCAGTGGGTTTGGGAATAATGCTACTGCTAGCATTGGTACTCTCGGAAAACACCCTCGTTGTTGGTTCTCTTGTTCTGGGAATAATCCCTTTGTTGAATGCACTGTCAATCTGAATCCCCAATTCATACAAATTTTTAAAAGTGAATAATGGAGCAACTATTAACTTTTGTAACATATCTGGCACAAGGTTCTGCAGCACCATCCACACTTGGTCCCTCTCAGAAGGACGATTTGTCATTTGTGTTGCCTTTGCTCTCTACCTTGCAACAAATTCCACAAAAGGTTCTTTAGGATCCTAGTGGGTTGCTTCAAGTTCTTGGGTGGTTATTTCAATTTGGGTATTGTAAGAATACTGATTGACAAACGCCTCAGCCAAATCTTCTCAATTTTGCTTCACTTTATCCTCCAACTTGTCGTACCAAGTGGCTGCTATATCCGACAGGGTTCTTCCATACAGAGAGAGTTTCTGAGGCTTAGTCAAACCCATCAGTTTCAGGACATCTAAGAAAAGTCGAATATGCACCATAGGATCTCCAGACCCGTCAAAACGGTCAATGGGTGGTAGTTTGAATCTGTCTAGGAGCCATATGGCAACCTCGGTTTCCTGTGTCAGACACAGGCGCTTTATGCCCGCGATCGAGGCGATTTGGTATGCCGTGACGAGCGACATAGCCTTACTCGCGTTGCTGTTCGACGGTTTAGCATGCGCGGCCGCCATGGCTCGGCATGCACGCTGCCTTTGTGCAAAGATTGGCTCACCTGCGTGAGGCTTGGGCAACACGGCATGGCATGCGCGCGGCTTAGGCAGCAAGGCATTCCTACGCACTGCCTACACGGCCTGACCTACTCGCGGCCCTGGCAACCTGGCCTGGCATGCGTGCAGCCTGGCCTGTGCATGGCCTGTGCAACGTAGTTTGTGCGCCTCCCACGTGTTGATCTTTTGACTGCGATGCGAGAGTTGCACGCATGTTCACGCACGCCTCGCACGTCTAATTAGAATAATAACAACGCAGACCATGGCTGTGACCTAGCAATAGTGGAGGCCGCAACCAAGGTAACAGTGGAGGCCGCAACCAAGGCAACAACAACACAAGCTATAGCCATGGCAGCAGTCAAGGCCGCACAACTAAGGCAGCAGCCCAGGCCACAACCAAGGCCACAGACCAGGCAATAGTGAAGGTAGCAACATATGCCACAGCACAGGCCGCAGCCAAACAACAATGCAAGCCGCAGCCATGGCAGCACAACTAAGGTCGTAACCCAGGCAGTAGCTAAGGCAGCAACACAGGTCGCAACCCTGCAGCAGTGCATGCCGCAGCCAAGGCAGCACAGCCAAGGCCGCACTCGAAGTAGCAACACAGGTCGCGACCTGACTCCAAATTAAGGCAATAGCGCAGTCGCAGCCTAAGGCAAGAACAGCCTCAAAGATCGCCACGACCCATGCCATCGCCAAGGCCAGTGAGCGCATCCAACTTTTGCACATCAAGCCGTGAATACTTTTCAAGGCATCATCATGTTACCCAAGTGCAAATTATTTCATGTCAAATTGCATTGGTTGTTTTGTATCCTATTTTTTTTGTTATTTTTCTTGAATTTTTTAAATATTTATTTATTTGTAAAAAATAAAATAAAATAAATAAAAATTAAAAATATATATATTTAAAAATTACTATTATTACAAGTGCCTCATCATTTAATTATTTGATTCATTTCTACAATTTTTTTTCACTAGTTTTACTAATTTTTGCTACTTTTTAAATATTAAAATAGAAATAAATTAAAATAAAATATTCCGTTGGCCAAAATTTTTTTAAATATTTTTTTTATGGTGTCTTGATTTATTTTCTTTGAGTTATGATTGAAAATTCATGAAAGAAAATGTTACTTTTTAAAAAAACCCCATTATGACTCCTCGAGCATAGGTGATGTTTTCTCCTGCCAAATGGAAAAGGGCTTAACAAGCTACATAAGGCTGGCCAGCATGGCTAGGCCACAAGCCACACCTATACCAAGGCGCGCTCTTGGCATATGCCATTGCTTGGCTTGTGGCATTGAAACACCATAGCCAAGCATGGGATGTGTCGAGTGGCGGCTCGCGGTGGTGCCAGTGGCCTGGCGGCCTTGGCTAGCAGTGTTGCATGGCTTATGCGTGGCATTGGCTGTGGCCTGGTCAACATGCCAGCTTGGCATGCACGCATCCAAGTCCACACCCTTGACGTTACAGCATGGCATACTCGCAGCCTGGCCAACTTGGCAACAAGGCATGCCCACGACCTAGACAACATGGCATGCCCGTAGCCTAGGCGACATGGTTGTTTGGCATGCATGCGGCCTTGGCAGCATGGCATACACCTGTCTAGGACGACATAGCAGCATCACATGTGCGCGGTCTTAGCAGAATGGCTGTCTGGCCTACGTGCGACTTTGGCTTTATGTCATGTGTACGGCCTTGGCAACCTGTCCCACAGGTGGCCTTGTCAGCCTGGCCTGCTTTCAGCCTTGTCAATATGCTAGCCCAGCCTGCGGAAAGCCTTGGCAGCCAGGCTTGCCCTATTCCTTTCAAAAAGTATGTTCCTCGGGTAATTGCCATTGGGTTGGCTTTGACTTTGCCTACAAGTTGCCTGCCCTACCCTTGCGGAAGTTTCCTCGTGAAAAGCATGTCCCTCAGGTAATTTCTACTACGTTGGCTTTGACTTACGTACAAGTTGCCATGCAAAAAACATGTCCCTCGGGTAATTGCCATTAGGTTGGCTTTGACTTACGTTCAAGTTGCCTATGCTTTCCTAGTGGAAGCTTGTTGCGAAAATTATGTCCCTCAAAAGTCGATTGTTGTCATTGTCATTTGCAGTTGCGCTAATCGGTGCTTACTTGGCTTTTCTAAATGTTTTTGCACATTCGTCAGGCTTCTTAGTCCTTTAGGGTGTGATTCATTTTGGGGGGTTGGCGCATAGTGTACATCGTGGTGCATGAGTTGTGATTGGTTTGTGCGAGTTTGATGGATCCCTGCCTATGCAGCGAACTCCATTGGTGCATTTCTCTTCATCTTCTGTGGGATTCCTACAAGTTCCTTGCGCTTTCCTAGTGGAAGCTCCTTGGGAAAAGTTATGTCCCTCGGGTAATTTCCATTAGGTTGGCTTTGACTTGCCTACAAGTTGCCTGCGCTTCCCTAGTGGAAGTTGCCTTGCGAAAAGTACGACCTTCAAGTAATTGCCATTTGGTCGGCTTTGACTTATGAACAAGTTCCCTGTGCTTTCACAGTGGAAGCTCGTTGCGAAAAGTATGTCCCTCGAAAGTTGCTTGTTGCCATTGTTATTTCCAGTTTTGCTAAATGGTGCTTGCTCAGCTTCTCTAAATGTTTTTGCACGTTCGTCGGGCTCCTTAGTTCTTCGGGGTGTGATTCGTTTCAGGGGGCTAGTGCATAGTGTATGTCGTGGCGTGTGAGTTGTGATTGGTTTGTGCGACTTGGATGGATCCCTGCCTGTGTAACGAACTCCACTGGTGTATTCCTCTTCATCATCCGTGGGATTCCTACAAGTTGTCTGTGCTTTCCTAGTGGAAGCTCCTTGCGAAAAGTTGTCCCTTGGTTAATTTCCATTGGGTTGGCTTTGACTTGCCTATAAGTTGCATGCGCTTTCCTAGTGGAAGCTCCTTGTGAAAAGTTATGTCCCTTAGGTAATTGCCATTAGGTCGGCTTTGACTTGCCTACAAATTGCTTGCGCTTCCCTAGTGGAAGCTACCTTGCGAAAAGCATGTCCCTTGGGTAATTGCCATTTGGTTGGCTTTGACTTGCGAACGAGTTGCCTGTGCTTTCCTAGTGGAAGCTTGTTGTGAAAAGTATGTCCCTCAGAAGTTGCCAGTTGCCTTTGTTATTTGCACTCGCGCTAATCGGTGCTTGCTCGGCTTCTCTAAATGTTTTCTCACGTTCGTCGGGCTTCTCAGTCCTTCGGGGTGTGATTCGTTTTGGGGGGTTGGTACATAGTGTACGTCACGGCGCATGAGTTGTGATTGGTTTGTGCGAGTAGGATAGATCCCTTCCTGTGCAACAAACTCCTCTGGAGCATTCCTCTTCATTCGTGCTTGAAGGAAAAAAATTTCCCTCTGCCTCGCGTGGGTTCCTATGTTGCCTACCTAACGAAAAGGAATTCGTTTCGAATCGTGTGCGCATATTCGTCTCGCTACCTCATGGTGTTTGGTGAACCCCAAAGTATCTCCTGTGTTCCATGTTGTCTTCACGTTGCTATGTCGGTAGCATGGCATGCGGACAGTTATATTCGTGTTCTCAGATTCAGAGCCTTGCGCAGGTACACGTGGTCTTTGACCTTTGTTTCCATGCCAAGCGTTCGTTGCTCGTTGTGGGCTACCGCTGTGCCTGCCTCTGAACGTGCCGACTCTATCAATCAGACTTATGCAGTGTTGGTGTCATAAAAAAGGAATGCTACTTGGTTAATCCTGCCAATAGTCATATGCTTGTCTCAAAGATTAAGCCATGCATGTGTAAGTATGAACTAATTCAAACTATGAAACTGCGAATAGCTCATTAAATCAGTTATAGTTTGTTTGATAGTATTTGCTACTCGAATAATCGTAGTAATTCAAGAGCTAATACATGCAACAAACCCCAACTTCTGGAAGGGATGCATTTATTAGATAAAAGGTCGATGCGGGCTACACTTGTTGCTCTGATGATTCATGATAACTCGACGGATTGCACGGCCATTGTGCTGGCGACGCATCATTCACATTTCTGCCCTATCAACTTTCAATGGTAGGATAGTGGCCTACTATGGTGGTGACGGGTGACGGAGAATTAGGGTTTCGATTCTGGATAAGGAGCCAGAGAAACGGCTACCACATCCAAGGAAGGCAGCAGGCCTGCAAATTACCCAATCCTGACATGGGAAGGTAGTGACAATAAATAACAATACCGGGCTCTTTGAGTCTGGTAATTGGAATGAATACAATCTAAATCCCTTAACGAGGATCCATTGGAGGGCAATTCTGGTGCCAACAACCGTAGTAATTCCAGCTCCAATAGCGTATATTTAAGTTGTTGCAGTTAAAAAGCTCGTAGTTGGATTTTGGGTTAGGTCAACCAGTCCGCCTCAGGTGTGCACCGGTCGTCTCGTCCCTTCTCTCGGTGACGCGCCCCTGATCTTAATTGGATGGGTCGTGCCTTTGGCACTATTACTTTGAAGAAATTAGAGTGCTCAAAGTAAGCCTACACTCTGGGTACATTAGCATGGCATAACATCATAGGATTTCGATCCTATTACGTTGGCCTTCGGGATCGGAGTAATGATTAAGAGGGACAGTCGGGGGCATTTGTATTTCATAGTCAGAGGTGAAATTCTTGGATTTATGAAAAACGAGCAACTGTGAAAGCATTGGCCAAGGATGTTTTCATTAATCAAGAACAAAAGTTGGGGGCTCGAAGACGATTAGATATCGTCCTAGTCTCAACCATAAACGATGCTGATCAGGTATCAGCGGATGTTACTTTTAGGACTCTGCTAGCACCTTATGAGAAATCAAAGTTTTTGGGTTCCGGGGGGAGAATAGCCATAAGGCTGAAACTTAAAGGAATTGACAGAAGGGCACCACCAGGAGTGGAGCCTGTGGCTTAATTTGACTCAACACGGGGAAACTTAGGAGGTCCAGACATAGTGAGGATTGACAGACTAAGAGCTCTTTCTTGATTCTATGGGTGGTGGTGCATGGTCGTTCTTACTTGGTGGAGCGAGTTATTTGGTTAATTCCGTTAACAAACGAGACCTCAGCCTGCTAACTAGCTATGTGGAGGTGGCCCTCCACAGCTACCTTCTTAGAGGGACTATGGCCCTTCAAGCCACGGAAGTTTAAGGCAATAACAGGTCTGTGATGCCCTTAGATGTTCTGGGCCACACGCGCAATACACTGATGTATTCAACGAGTCTATAGCCTTAGCCAATAGGCCTGGGTAATCTTTGAAATTTCATCGTGATGGGGATAAATCATTGCAATTGTTGGCCTTCAATGAGGAATTCCTAGTAAGCCCGAGTCATCAGCTCGCGTTGACTACATCCCTACCCTTTGTACACACCGCCCGTCGCTCCTACCGATTGAATGGTCTGGTGAAGTGTTCACATCGCGGCGACGTGGGTGGTTTGCTGCCGATGATGTTGTGAGAAGTCCACTAAACCTTATCATTTAGAGGAAGGAGAAGTCATAACAAGGTTTACGTAGGTAAACCTTTGAAAGGATCATTGTCGATGCCCCTGTGTAGCAGAATGACCCACGAACTTGTCATATTACTGCTGGGGATGCAGGAGGCGGGCTGTCGGCACCCTCCTGTTGCCCCTCATCGGGAGTGCACTCGGGGCCCCTCCAAGGGCAACGAGTGCCACTCCTCTGCAAAATAACAAACCCCAACGCGAATCCGGCCAAGGAACTCGAAGAAAGAGAGCGCGCTCATGTGGACTTGCCTTTTTCGCGCCCCCTTTCGAAAGGTTTAAAATGAAAGGCCTCATAGTTCGGACTCCCACAGTTCTGAATCTAGTCTCACAAGTGCAATGTGAAACTGATAAACACCAAAGAGTCCAAATTCGGCAAATTTTTTGAAAAATCGATTTTAAATCAAATAATGCCAAAATTGGACTGCTTTGCCAAATACAAAGTCGCCACGTAAATATTTTTATTCTTGGGGAAATTTAGGAAACCCTGACTCGTGCCAATGGCCGCATGTCTGTCATCACCAAAGTTGCCTCGGCTTTGGAACTTAGGTATGAGAGGAAAAGGTCATGAATTGAGCACTCCCACTCGCCCGATCGAAGATCGACCTATACTAATCATGATATGATTTTTTATAAACATTATGTGTTTTTGTTCTGGTTATTAACTAACATTACTATGTGATGCACACAAGCAAGTATAGACTATTTTGCTTAATTGAAACAATTCAACTCATGTTTGTTTGCGAAAATGGTTTGAATTTGCCACCTCAAGTGGGCTTAAAATTGCAGATTTGCCAACAAACATAGTGGGCTTAAAACATGATTTTTCACTCAACAAAGTGGGCTTGAAAATGCACATGTGTTGAATTATTCCAATTCAAACAACAAGCCTTCATCCACAGGGATTCATGTAGTTAAGCATTTAAGCACATAGCCTCATGGCAAGCATGCTAATTATGGCAATCACTTACACTCATGCAAGTATGCTAAAGCGTAAAAACTCACCTAGTACTCCAAGGTAAGAAGATATAAGTTAGTGAAATATGCATGGTTCCAAACTATACAAGATGCCTAATGCTACACATCCAATATGCAATTAATAGGCTTGGCTACTAATATGGCATATGATTCGATTTGAACAACAGGCGATTAAACACGTATTCAAAGAAGTATTGAAATGGCAATGCAATTAGAATGATGCGCCGAGCCTCGGTGCATGCAATATAAGATGAAAGGATGCAAGCATGCGATATGCTAATTGAAATATGATCCCTAATCTAACCATCGAAAGTGATTAAATAAAAGGGAGAAAGACGTGGGGTTGGAAAACATACACACACACGCACACTTATTACAACATTACACCCTCGTGAAGGAGGGTCCGAATGAATGAGAGCTAAGCTAATCTAAGCTAAGCTAATCTAATTAAGCTAATTAGACTAATTATTACAAATCAAATGAATAACTAGCAAACCAATTACAAATTATTACAACACTTAACTAACTAGCAAACTAATCATGCAAGGCATTAAACTATGCTACCACTGCTCTGCCTCGGGAAGTGAGAGACGCACGTGCTCAGTTTTTTCCCCGAAAACACCTCCATTTTTCTCTTGAGAGGCTCTGTTTGCAGGGTTGAGCATACTTCAGAACCTTTCTGCTCCACCTTACCAAATCTTTGCTGAGGTTGACATCAGTGGCCTACCGGCCATGGGTGGTTGTTGCCGACCATCTGCCGGTCAAAAGGATGTACTGCTAGCCAAAAATGAGGCACTGCTGGCCATGGATGAGGCACTGTCGGCCATTGATGCATTGGATCACCATGCTGCAATAGAGCAAAAAAGGGGTTTTTCCAAGAATTGTCTGCACACCCTATCTCTCCTTTTTATGGGGAAATAAAAGAAGGGACAAGATTTGGTTCACAAAACCACCAATCAAGCAATTTCATTGCATGATGGCTCGTGAAACCAATTGTGCAAGTTCAATAAATGCAAAAAAAAGCTCAAAATGTCCATCACCCTATCATACATGATCAAGGGCAATGGAGACCTAGGAAAATGGCACATTTCATCACTATTGAGTATGAAATGTCTCATTTTCCTTGTGTTCAAATTAACATCCGATTTGAACACATGCAATGCAACACAAAGAATGCTTATCTTGCCTCTTTTACTTGTCAATTTTGTTTACACATTTTAATTACCAAATCATTCTTTAATCCATTAAGTCCATTGGTGATTGTCCTCTAAAGTGAAGGAAGTGTCAACCAAGGGATGGTATAAGGCAAGAGAGAGATCATGCCTTTGATAATGAACCCTCAAAGAGGATTAAACCATTGAGCATGACCTCAATCTCAAGTTTAAAGGAACCCAAGTTTGAAACAACCCTCAAAAGCAAATGAAAGAGTGAAGCAAAGAGGGAGGTTGCAGAGATTTAGGTGCTGAAATTAAGTGATAAAAACACTAAAAACATGTAGCCGAGTCACACCAATGATGTTTAAAGCCTTAAAACAACAAGCTAGTGCAAGGATTTACACTACAACTACACAAAACAAAGTTCAAATGAACTAAACAGCCTAAAATATAGCTAAAGTAGGCAATTTCAAAGGCTAAAACATGCTGGATTTAAGCAAAGTTAAGCTAAAAAAAACATGCTAACATGTGAAGCTAACTAAGCATGCAAACAAGACACAAGGAGGGGAGGCTAACCCTTCCAATTTTGGACTTCAAAATGAGATTTTTACCACTGAAAAACCACTGAAATTCAGTGTTTAAAAGTTCTAAAAAGAGTGATGCAAGGGTGGGAGACACAAGGGCAAAGGCCTCCAAAACAATGTACAAAGAAGAGCTATCAACCCCTCAACCTTTAATGGCCTAAGGACTCAAGCTTCAACCCAAAACATAGAGTTTTTTATAGTCCAAAATCAGTTGGAAAACATGCTAGAATGAAGAGAAAAGTAGCTAAAACAATAAGCTAAAACATGGAGCTTTTGAGCTAGTAAACAAGCATAAAGAGGGGTGGCTAACCCCTCTATTTTTGGGACCTCCAAATAACATTTTTAGCCTCTAAAAATCAGTGGTAAAAAGGCCCAAAAAAGTTGGTTTGGAAGTGTTGAACAAAGGTACAAAAGCTATACAAGCAAAGAAGCAAGAAGGGTGAACCACCCCTTAATTGAAAATGGCCTCAAATCACCACTTTTAGGCCACAAAAACAGAGTTTTTTACAGTCCAAAGATAGGCCTAAAACAGCCCAAAAACAATAGAAGAAGATGGCAAAGCAAGTATGTAAAACAAGCTATCAAAGCAAGAGTTATACCTCTTGAAGCCAAGGCACAAATGAGGCAATAAATCAAGCCAAGACCACCTTCTAGAGCTCAGAGAGGGTCCTAAGTAATCTCAGCCCAAAGATAAGCAACTTTGATTGAGGGTTGATAGGCAAACTTGAAGTGTATATGGGCTAATTTGCACAAACTTGCAAGAGAGAGAGAAATGTAGAGAGAGAGTTATAGAGAGGGAGAATTGTAGAGAGAGACTCCCAAAATTTTTCTAACCTTGAAAACAATAGAGAAGGTCCTCTATATATAGAAAAATGTGAGCTTTGGTAGAAAATATCAATATAGGACAGCTGGAGGTTTGTGCAAATAGTTGGAGGAAAATATCTGGGTTTTACATTGGTGGACGGCACATGCATTGTCGGCCATCAAAAATTTGCTTCCAGGCCTGACTTCAAACAGGCATAACTCCTTCATCCGAACTCCTTTGCAGGTCATTCTTGAGTCTAAATTGAAGCCCCGGGAGTCTACTTTCCAATGGTGGAAACCTCACATCAAAATTATAAGTGTACAAAGAGATATGCCTATCTTAGTGAAGGTTGCTCAGTTTTGGTCCTAATCGGATTCATGCCTAACTTCAAACAGTCATATCTCCCTCATCCGGACTCGGCTTTAGGAGATTCTTGAGTGTAAAATGAAGCCCCGGAAGTCCACTTTCCAATGGTGGCCTCATAAC
This sequence comes from Camellia lanceoleosa, assembly GCA_025200525.1. Taxonomy (NCBI): domain Eukaryota; kingdom Viridiplantae; phylum Streptophyta; class Magnoliopsida; order Ericales; family Theaceae; genus Camellia; species Camellia lanceoleosa. Next base: position 800,282 of record CM045771.1, read on the forward strand.
TAAAGTCCAAGTATAAAAAAGGATAGGCCTGATTTAGTGAGGCTGCCCAATTCTCTCTTAACAGTTTCAAGCCCAACTTCTCCCCCAACTAGGTTTCTTCCCTCCACTCTTATTTTCTTCAACTCTAAACCTCTAAATAAGATGTTTTAAAATATTTTTGAATGACTTTACCTCTCTTCCATTTATTTCCGCTTTGCCCTTGCTCGGTTTACCGAAAAGTGTAATTTTTAACGAAATGCGAGCCTCGAAACATTGCAGAAACTATTTGGAAAAAATATTTTGAAAAAGAGGGTTTTGAGGTCTAAAATAATTTTGATCAAAATAGTTTTGGTCCAAAATGGGGTGTAAGGTTGGGATTTGAATCTCCTCTTACCGAAGAAATTGAACCTTTGCACAACATAGCCTTCATCATCGATCAATCAATCAGTGGTGCCCAAGTGTAAAGGGCGGTCAAAAATGGGATGTCTACAGCTCATGTGCTGCATCTCATGAAAAAACTAAAAGACTCTCCAATGGATATCTCGGCTCTCGTATCGATGAAGAACATAGCAAAATGCGATACTTGGTGTGAATTACAGAATCTCGTGAACCATTGAGTCTTTGAATGCAAGTCGCACCCGGAAGCCATTAGGTTGTTGGCATGTCTACCTGGGTGTCTCACGTTGCGTCGCCCGTACCCCCTCCTCCTGAAGGGAAGGGTTGCAGGCGGATGTTACCCTTCGCTCGCGCTCGAATGCGATCGGCCTAAAAATAAGTCCCCTGCGACAGACGACATGTCACGACAAGTGGTGGTTGACAAACCATTGCGTCACCTTGAGCGCGTCTGAGTCATCACGGGAGGTCTGTTGTGACCCTATCACGCCGCTGCTAAGGCGCTCTGATCGCGACCCCAGGTCAGACGGGATTACCCGCTAAGTTTAATCATATCAATAAGTGGAGGAAAAGAAACTTACAAGGATTCCCCTAGTAACTACGAGTGAACCGGGAAGCGCCCAGCTTGAAAATCGAGCAACCCCATTGTTCGAATTGTAGTCTAGAGAAGCATCCTCAGTGGCGAATTGGGCCTAAGTCCCTTGGAAAGGGGCGCCGGAGAGGGTGAGAGCCCCGTCGTGCCCAAGCCTTGTCGCACCATGAGGCGCTATTTGCAAGTCAGGTTGTTTGGGAATGCAGCCCTAATCGGGCGGTAAATTCCGTCCAAGACTAAATACGAGCGAAAGACCGATAGCAAACAAGTACCACGAGGGAAAGATGAAAAGGACTTTGAAAAGAGAGTCAAAGAGTGCTTGAAATTGTTGGGAGGGAAGCGGAAGGAGGCTGGTGATGCACCTCTGTCGGATGTGGAACGGCGACAAGCCTGCAATGTGATTTCTACCCAGTGCTCTAAATGTCAAAGTAAAGAAATTCAACCAAGCGCGGGTAAACGGCGGGAGTAACTATGACTCTCTTAAGGTAGCCAAATGCCTCGTCATCTAATTAGTGACGCGCATGAATGGATTAACGAGATTCCCACTGTCCCTGTCTACTATCCAGCGAAACCACAACCAAGGGAACGGGCTTGGCAGAATCAGCGGAGAAAGAAGACCTTGTTAAGCTTGACTCTAGTGCGACTTTGTGAAATGACTTTGGAGGTGTAGGATAAGTGGTAGCTGGAAACGGCAAAAGTGAAATACCACTACTTTTAACGTTATTTTACTTATTTCGTGAATCAAACGTGAGGCACTGCCCCACTTTTTGGATGTAAGGTCTGCCTCGGCGGGCTGATCCGGGTAGAAGACATTGTCAGATGGGGAGTTTGGCTGGGGTGGCACATCGGTTAAAAGATAACACTGGTGTCCTAAGATGAGCTCAATGAGAATAGAAATCTCATGTGGAACAGAAAGGTAAAAGATCGTTTGATTTTGATTTCCAGTACGAATACGAACCATGAAAGCGTGGCCTAACGATCCTTTAGAACTTTAGAATTTGAAGCTAGAGGTGTCAGAAAAGTTACCACAGGGATAACTGGCTTTTGGCAGCCAAGCGTTCATAGCGAAGTTGCTTTTTGATCCTTTAATGTCGGCTCTTCCTATCATTATGAAGCAGAATTCACCAAGTGTTGGATTGTTCACCCACCAATAGGGAACGTGAGCTGGGTTTAGACTGTCGTGAGATAGGTTAGTTTTACCCTACTAATGACAGTGTCGCACTAGTAATTCAACCTAGTACGAGAGGAACCACTAATTCGCATAATTGGTCATCATGCTTGGTTGAAAAGCCAGTGGCGTGAAGCTACTGTGCGCTGGATTATGACTGAATGCCTCTAAGTCAAAATCCAGGCTAGAAGTAATGCATGCACCCGCTGCCCACTTGCTAACCTACAGTAGGGGCCGTCCGGCCCCCAAAAGCACATGTCCTTGGTGAAGCCCGCGCAGCAGATGAGCCATGTAGAACGCCTTGAAGTACAATTCCTATCTTGAGCGGTGGGTAGAATTCTTTGCAGACGACTGTAGACACCCCATTTTTGACCGTCCTCAAGACTTGGATGTCACCGCTCGAACACTCGGTGATTATCCATGTTTGTGTTCGTTTGGAGTTCCCGGAGTTCTCGGCTACGCGCCTTGCCTCAGGACCTCCGAACTTGACTGTTTTGTGTCTGGTTTTACACCAAACACTTGTTCTTTGCCTTTGACGGGGCAGGGAATGCCTTCTGAGGCATCCCCACATACCACCGGCTGTGGCTGGAGGCCACCGGCTGGTTGTAGTTGCCACCGGCACTATATTGTGCCGGTCGGCACCATTTTCGGCCAAATGACCATTTTGCCCAGCCGACCACTTTACAGCTGCTTTCTGAGATATTTTTAGACAGCTGTTTAGCTCTTGTTTCCTCTCCATACACGTGTATGGAGGGATGAGCCCTTGGATGACTTAGTTTGTAAGTCTTTGTTGCCTATAAAGAGAAGGCTCTTCTCTTGGCTCAAGGGTTAGCAAAATTTTAGGGTTAGAAAGGAAAAAAGAGAGAAGAACCTCTGGTTTAGGGTTTGATCTTTGTATCTATTGTATCTCTCTTCTTACCTCTCATTTTGTACACTAGGTGCTTTAGTTCACACTATTGCACACAAGCACCTCGTGTTTCACCTTCTCTAAGCAACTGAGGTTCTAAGGGTTGGTTCTTGGTGTTTTTGATTGGATTGGAGCTCAAGGAAGCAACAACAACAACTTTTGTGAAGATAGTCATCAAGGGTAAGAAACTAACTTTATTTACCCCATTTTTGCATTCCATTTTTGTCTAGTTTAAAACAGTTTTTTGTGCTTAGTCTATAACACATAAAAGTTCTATTTTTAGGCCCTCTTTATTGTTCATTAAGAGTGTTTTGTGGTTTGGGTAAGTTTGACCACCCTTAAGCCTTGGAAAGGGCACTTTTTGTGCTATTTTGTGAGAGATCCGAGAATTTGGTCCTAGGATCTCTTCACCACTGAAATCTTGAAGGATTTCAATGGTGAAGAGCATGCCTTAGAGTCTCAAGAAGGAGAGGGCCACCCCCCCTCTCCTTGATGTCCTTGAAAAGGGCAAGTTTTGCTTCCTTATGGAGCTCCATGCTTGAGTGTGTGTTGAGGATGTTTGGCTTGTTTTCCATGCTTATCTCGACATGATATAACATGTTCCTAAGTTGCTTTTGGTCTCCCTTGCATGTTTTGCATAGTTGCTTTGTAATGCCCTCTCGATGCCTTAACATGACTAGCTTGTTAGCTTTGGTTTCTAGCATGATTTAGGCTTGCTCTTGTGAAGTTCTTGTGCTCATATTACCATGTTTTAGCTCTGTCCATAAGTGTTTTGGTCAATCTTAGCATGTTTAGTATGGCTCCCTTGTATTTGGCTTGTTGGCCTTAAGAGCATGTATGTGTAGCATGCCTTTGTTTGCATCATTTTGGTGGTTTGGAACCATTTTGCATGCTATTTCAGTCCTTCATACATGTTTGTTTGGTTGCTTGGCATACCTCTTTAATGCTTTAAGAGTTGGTGTTAAATGCTCCATGTTTAGGCCTTATTGCATGCCTTAGATTTCAAACCTCTTAGATGCCATCTAAGTGGTCCTTTGGGTCTTATTTGACATGCTTAAAATCTGTTTTGAGTTGCTAAGTGCATGCCATAATTGCCTTGCATAAACATGGTTCAAAACTCTCATTGACTTGTCTTAAGCCTTAGGCCATTTGCATGCTTTGTTTGGCATGCTTTATTGCATGATTTGGCATCATGTTTTGGCATGATTTTCAGAGCTTTCAATGCATGCTAATAGTCCATGTTTGACTCATTCCAAGTGTGCTTGAATGTTGTCTTGTTTGTGCCTAAGTATTGGTGCCTTGATTTGTGTATGTGTGCATGTTTGTTTGGCCCTCATAACTTAGCATTTTGGCCACTATTTTGGGCCTACTTAGGGTTGCCCAAGTCATGTTTAAGTCCATCCCTTTTGCTTAGTTTGCATGCTTGCCTTGTATGGTTGTTTGCATACTAGCATTCGCACATTGCATGCCATGTTGCATACTAGCTAACATGTTTAGGTTGCATTGAACATGCATGCTTTGCCTCTTGAAATCAAGTGATAGAGGTTGGGCCCTTTATGTGCTTATTTGGTTTGCATTGCATTTGACATGAAAATGCACAAATTGGTTCTTTGGGCCATCATGCATGAAAATGCGTGATTGGTGGTCCAAGAACCAAGGGCCATACCCCTTTGAGTCAAAAAACATGATAAGGAGTATGGTTGGTGCAAACATTGCTTGGAAATCCATGCCATACACTGCTTTGCCCTCTGCTGCTGTCATCTGCAGGTTTTAGCAGGAACATTTGGCCGGTCGGCAATGTTTAGTGCCGACCGGCAAACAATTTTCAGCCGATAACTTCAAATGCAGCCGGTGGCCACACCCTTCAGCCGATGGTGTTTCCCTTCAGCCGGTGGTGATATTCAGGGTATGTGGAAGGTGTCCCAGGACTCTGGCAATTTTCCAGAGAGGCAGGGCAGCAAAAGCAGAGGGAACAGAGGTATGGTGCGGGTTCCCGGGCAAGGCGGACATCGAGCATGCATCATTCGCGCATCCGTGAGCGGTCAGGCCCCCTTTTATTTCACATTTATTTATTCAGTAATTAGAATTTGTAATATTTATTCATTTATTTTTGGACTGTATTATTATTTTGGTCCCTCCGAGCGAGGGCGAATCTGTAATAAGTGTGTGTGAGTGGTGTGTATGTCTTCCAACCCCCACTTCTTTCTTCCCTTTTATTTACCTGCTTACGATGGTAGATTAGGGCACGTTTATTTTAGCATGCCTTATGCAATGCATGCGTGCATCCATGCATTTGTTTACACGCATCGGGCTCGGCACATCATACAAACTGCATTGTATTTCAATTCCAAATTGAATACGTGATAGTTGTTGCATCTCATGTGCCATGTTTAGGGTTAGCCGAGCCTGTTTAGATTATACTCCTGTATGTGTCACATTAGCCACTTAACATGAACTAGGTCATGCATGTTTGCTAACTAGTTTACCGTTTTGGCACGGAGTACGATGTAAGTGTTTACGCTTTAGCATACCACATGCGTGTGAATGTTTACCGTGACAGTATGCTTGCCATGCGGCTAAATGCTTATGTGATATTACTGTTTGAATGCCTGTGGGTGGAGGTTGGATTGCCCGAGTTGGAAAACTCGTTGAAATCCGTATTTTAGCCTACTTGCGAGTAGCAAACTCTAAACACGTTTTTCGAAACAAAACGGATATGCAATGTTTATTTCCAAGTTAGGCGATCTAGTCTATACTTTTGTGTTGTGCGCATCACATAGTAATTCTAGGTTAATAACCGGAATAAGAGCGCGTAATGTTTTCAAAAACGAATATCACGGTTAGTAGAGGCCGGTCTTCGGACCGGGCGAAAGGGGGTGCTCATAGCTGACCTTCCCCGATCGTACCCAAGCTCCCGAGCCAAGACCACTTTGGTGATGACGGACACGTGGCCTTCGGCACCGAGTCAGGGTTTCCTAAATTTCCCATTTTAAAAATATTTAGGTGGCGACTCTGTAATCTGGCAAAGCAGTCATGTTTGGCACTACTTTTCAAAAATCTGTTTTCTCAAACGATTTGCCGGATTTGGACTCTTTGGTTCAGATTTAGAACCGCGACACAAAGGGAGTCCGAACTGTAGAGCGAAGCCCCCCCGGGCGCGTCTACAACGACTTAAATACGCGACAGGGTATTGTAAGTGGCAAAGCGACCTTACTGCCATGATCCACCGAGATTCAGCCCTGCGTCGCTCCGATTCATCCCTCCCCCCACACTCTGTCCCTCCTCTGACTGGTTGCTTGCGAGGTCTGAGAACACATAACATTGCCCAAGTGCACGCCTTGAGACACGAAAATGATTCACGTGTGTGCCGAAACAAAATACCTAAGGCCTAAGGGGATTGCTAACACTTTACAACGTGTTGTGCGATGACAACCTTGGCCAGCATCCCATGCCATAGTCTTGGGGAGCATGCCATGCCACAGCCTTCGCTAGCATGCCAGGCCACAACCTTGGATGCCATGCCAATGCCTTGGCCAGCATGCCATGCCAGCGCCTTGGCCAACATGCCATACCACAGACTTGGCCAGTAGCATGGCATGCCACAGCCTTGGCCAGGATGCCATGCCACAGTCTTGGGGAGCATGGCATGCCACAGCCTTGGTCAGCATGCCATGCCACGGCCTTGGCCAGCATGCCATGCCACGACCTTGGCCAGCATGTCTTGTCACGACCTTGGCCAGCAGCATGCCATGCCCCAGCCTTGGCCAGCATGCCATGCCATGCCATCGCCTTGGCTAGCATGTCATGCCACCGCCTTGGCCAGCATGCCCTGCCATAGCCTTAGCCAGCAACATGCCATGCCATAGCCTTGGCTAGCATGCTATGCCACAGCCTAGGCCAGCATGCCATGCCACTGCCTTGGCCAGTATGCCATGCCACAGACTTGGCGGGCAGAATGGCATGCGACAGCCTTGGCCAGCAGTATGTCATGCCATAGCCTTGGCCAACATGATATGCCAAAGCCTTGGCCGGCATGCTAGGCCAAAGCCTTGGCCAACTGTAGCTCGACTTTCCGTTCCTCCTTTCAAAAGATGAATATGCCATACAGTATCGGACTCTCGCGGTTTTGAATCTGATCTCACAAGTGCAATGTGAAATAGATAAACACCAAAGAGTCCAAATTCGGCAAATCTTTTGGAAAATTGATTTTGAATCAAATTGCCAAAAGTGGACTACATTGCTAGATACAGAGTCGCCACCTAAATATTTTTGGAAAATTTAGGAAACCCATGACTCGTGCCAAAGGCCACGTGTCCATCATCACCAAGATTGTCTCGGCTCAGGAACTTAGGTACGAGAGGGGAAGGTCATGAATTGAGCACCCCTGCTCGCCCGAACAAAGATTGACCTCTACTAATCATGATGTGAATCTTATTTACATTATATGCTCTTGTTCTGATTGTTAGGCTAGCATTACTATGTGATGTGCACACACACAAGTATAGACTAATTTGCAAAAAATGGAACACTTGATTTCATGTTTGTTTTTGAAAAGAGTTTGCCACATGAAAAAGTGGGCTCAAATGTACATGAATCAAACTTCCCAATTCAAGCAATTTGCCTTCATCCACAAGCATTCAAACAGTTTATCATTTAAGCATTTAGCCTCATTGTGAACATGTTTTGATATAGCAATACTAACATACAATGCGATTATGTTAAAGAAAATAAAAGCTCACCTAGTACTCCAAGCCAAAAAAGATGACAAAGTTAGAATAATGCATGATCCTAGCTATGCAATATGACTAATGCAACACATGCGATATGCAATTAGTTAGCTCGGCTACCAATATGGCATATGAATCAATTTGATAGCATGTGGTCTAAACACGTATTCAAAGAATGTTAAACTAACAATGCAAGTTAGAATGATGCACCGAGCTCAATGCATGCAAGACAATGGATGCAAGGCATGAGAGATGCTAAACAAAACATGATGCCCTAAACTAACTATCCTAAGCAAGTAAATAAAAGAGAGAAAGACGTGGAGTTGGAAGACATACACGTTGTTACAAGTTTGCACCCTCATGCAAGAGGGTCCGAATAAACTAACTAACTAACTAATTAAAGCTAACTAACTAACTATTACGAACGCAAATGAAACAATTAGAACACAAAACTAACTAATTATTTACAAGACAAAAATTAGCTAGCTACAACTAATTAATTACAACACTTTACAAAATTTAAAGAAATGACTAAGCGAAGTAATTAAACCAAAAAGCCCCAGGAAGTGAGGAGTGTTCATGCACGCGCGCGGATTTCCACCCGAAAAAGCCACTGTTCTGCTACCAAAAAGCCTCTGTTGCACAGTTACAACACTTGCACTGTTTTTCACCTCAAAACCAACTATGTTCGGTTTCAAAAGTCCACTGCTCCATTTGACAAAAGTGCCCGGCCATAAAATCCTAGTTCTTCATGCTACAACAGAGAGCAAACAGAGCACAACCAAGGTATTTTCAAGGGTTGTTTGTATAACTTACCCCTCCTTGTCATCAATCAGCTCAAAGGAATGGTAGATTTGATTCAGAAACCATCAATCGATGCAATTTCATTGCATGATGGCCTCTGAACCAAATGGTACAATTTCAATAAATGCAACAAATAATGACTCTCAAACCCCCTCTCTATCATGGATTGATCAAGGGGAGTGGTTGAAAATGACTCTTGAACCGTTTTCATCATGAACAAGTATGAAACGATTCAAGACTCAAGGGTTCAATTAACGTCCGATTGAACCCAAACCAAGTTATTATCTTGCATCATCTTTTGTTCTCATTTTAATACTCCATTTTAATTACCAACCATTCCTTAGTAAGTTAAGTCCAAAGGTGAGATTTAAGTCCTCTAATGGAAAGGAGCAGCAAACCAATAGTTGTTTTAGGCATGAGAGAAGTGTCATGCCATTGGTAATTAACCCCCAAAGGAATTAAACCATTAAGCACAAGACCTCAAGCTCAAGCTTAAACAAACAAGTGGCTGGAAACAACTTTCAAAGCAAAGCAAAAGCCAAAAAAGGAGGGAGGTTGCAGAGGTGATTAAAGGTGATCACAAGTATGGAAAGCTTGAAATAAACACTATCAACTCAAATAGATTGGTGGCTAAGACCTAAACCACCAAGCCTATGAGGACAATTACACTACAAGCATGCAATACAAAGCTCAAATGCAATGAACAACAAAAAAAAGTCCTAAAACAGTGCTAAATTAGTCCTAAAACATTCTGGAATTAAGACAAAAATAGCTAGAACAATAAGCTAAAACATGGAGCATGTTAAGCTAGTAAACAAGCACAAGGAGGGGAGGTTACCCCCTCCATTTTTGAGACTTCAAAACAACATTTTAGCCACTAAAAAAGTTCTAAAAATTAGTGTTTAAAAGTTCAAAAAAAAGTAGACAACAAGGTAGGAAACACAAGGGTAGAGACCTAAGAAGCTAGGTGGAAGGAATGGTGAGCCTTTTAGTCCAAAATTTCAGAGTTTAAATAGCCCAAAAATAGTAGGCAAAATAGCAATTAAAGCAAAGCAATAAGCTAAGACTTACACCTCTTGAAGAGGAAAACACTTTCCAAGCAACAAATCAACACTTACACACCCTCAAGAGCTAAAAGTAAGCCCAAAAGTGCCTCAGCTCCAATACCACAAGGTTTAGAGTGTATAGGCAAAATTTTGCAAAAGCTTAGGAATTTGCAAGAGAGAGAGAGAGAGAGAGAGAGAGAGAGAGAATTGTAAAGAGAGAGAGATAATTTTACTCCAAAATGTTCAACCCCCAAAAATGAAAGGAGAGGTCTCCTATATATAGAAAAACATCAAACTCCCTCAGAAATATCCATACATACACGTGTAGGCAGATGCAAGCATAAGTGGAAACAGCTGGCACAGCTGGCATAAATATTTGCCAAAACACATCTGTGGCTGGTAGGCCACTAATTTTGGCCGGCAAGCCACATCAGTGGTCGGTAGGCAATAGTTGGGGCTGGCAAGTCCCAAGGTTTTTCAGGCTTGAAGAACTATGGTTGTGGCCCAAAACAAGACAAGAGGTGTATAGGGTTTGAAGGCTCAAAGCTATGGCATTCTGCTGAGGACTTCGAGCACTTGACAAGCATATATACATTCATCATTGGGTGCACAAGCGGAGATGTCCAAGTTGTAAGGGCGGTCAAAAATGGGGTGTCTATAGTTGCCCCTCTTTGATAGAACTCGAAGTCATGAAATGACGTGAGTGAATGTCAAAGCCCGAAGACGACCCATTTTGACAAGGCCGTAAAACTTGGGCAAACAATCAAGACAAAATAATTTGGTTGCGGCCGCAAGCTTCCTACGTATCCCTTTGCAAGGAATCAAACCAGCGTAGTTCTGAGGCAAGATGCAAATGTTATGCATGAAAAAAACTTTGAAAGCTGGACTCACACGCTTCGCAAAGCCAGCTATTTTGAAAATTCATGATCATACAAGATGATGCAATAAGCAATAACAGATGTAATAAGCAATAACAAGATAACAACATATGAATGAGCAACTTCAAGCCTAAAACCAACACAAGTTCCATGCAAAAAGATCTAAAACACACTCTAACCACGCCAAAATGCAGGATGGGGAAAGAAAACACAGCTCAGGGTTGCGTTTCACACATTTTGAGAAATTGAGAAACGAAAATCGCTCGGGGTCGTGTTTCACACATCCTAAGATAAAAACCACTCAAGGTCGCGCTTCACACATCCTAAGATAGAGAAAAACCGCTCAAGGTCGTGGGTCATGTGTCCTGAGATAAAACCCGCCTAGGGATGCGCTTCATGCATCCTGAGATAGAAGAAAAATCGCTCGGGCTCGCGTTTCATGCGTCCTGAGATAAAAACATGCCCAAGGCCGCACTTCATACATCCTAAGATAGAAGAAAAATTGCCTGGGCTCGCCTTTCACCCGTCTCGAGATAAAACACGCCCAAGGCTATGCTTCACGCGTCCTAAGATAGAAGAAAAACCCCTCGGGCTCGCGTTTCATGCGTCCTGAGATAAAACACGCCCAAGGTCGTGCTTCACGCATCCTGAGATAGAAAAAAAATCGCTCAAGCTCACGTTTCACGCCTCCTGAGATAAAACATGCCCAGGGCCGCGCTTCACGCATCCTGAGATATAAGAAAAAATGTTCGGGCTCGCTTTTCATGCATCTTGAGATAAAACATGCCCAGGGCCACACTTCATGTGTCCTAAGATAGAAAAAATATCGATCGAGCTCACATTTCACGCTTCCTGAGATAAAACATGCCCAGGGCCGCGCTTCACATGTCCTGAGATAGAGAGCAAAATATGCAAAGAGGAAAGAAGGTGTGCGATAGATGCACAAAATGAACAAGTGTGATAAATGCACAAAGTGAACAAGTGCGATAGGTGCACAAAGTGAACAAGTGCGATTGATGCACAAAGTGAACAAGTGCGATAGATGTACAAATTGAATAAGATTACAAATCAAAACAGTGACAATGCATATTCCATGCAAGATAAACAACCGATGTATGATGTTAATTGAAAGCATGTTCTATGCAAGAAACAAATGAATATTCTATGCAAAACTAAAAGCATATTAAATGCATGAATCATGAATGATGCAGGGCACACATGCAGTATAAGTGTGTATCAAAATGCACATTCTATGCAATAGAAGAGAACAAACATGTAATTTGACAAAATGAATAAAAATAATAATCGGTGACAACCTACAATTTTACCTCTTGGAGACTTTGCAACATGTTCAAAAAAGGATACACGTCGTTCGTATTGGCAAGTGGGGCATATTCACGCACTGGAACGCAGATTTGAGAGCGCTTAGAATCAATCTGGACCCAACAGTGAACCTCCCATACACTTCTCGGGAAACAAAGGCACAAAACAGCACTAGGACACAAGTGAGGACCACCAGCCGTCCGCCGGCCACAAGGGAAGACCGTCGGCACCAATAGTGGCCTGCCAGCCACCCGTACACAAATCGAGGTAGAAAGGTCTTTCCAGCATAGGTCTTTAAATATCTGACTCCATACTTCATTTCCTCACTTCTACACATTCGAAAACACCCTCTCTCTCTCTCTCGATGCTTCCTCTCTCTAGATTTACGCTTTATACACGTTTTTCAACGCCCCATGCAAAATTTTGTCGTAAAGCCCTCTTGATTCTCTACACTTTGAATCGATCAGATTTTGATTTCGTCACTTTTTCTGCATTTTCACCACTTTAGGCTTGTTCTCCTCGAGTTTCTCTCAGATTTTGCAAACTTTCCCAAGTTTTGACTTTTTCTCCCATTTTCTCACTCCTAAGGTTGACTTTTTCCAAATTTACCCTCTTTTCTCCATTTTTTTTTCATTTTTCACCCACTTTTTAGATGGCGGATGATATTCCTCATGACAGGGCTCCCCCTGAGGTTCCACCTTCATTATCACCCCATGCCGAGGTTGAGGAACCGGTGGTTGCCGGGGCTAGTGAGGCGACAGAGGACATCACAGCTGATCTTAAGGTGGAGTTCACTCCAGAGCTTGAGCCAGAGCCATTACCACTAAGGGTGCGACCCTTTGATCTGATGACGTATCATCCTTGTGCACATATACTATCGCTCGGAGGCATCAGGCGCTTCAGTGATTTCGCTCGTGGCGTGCCAAAGGACCTCCTACTGAGGGAGTCGGACTTCCACATTCCCTCTAGTGCTATCGAGGTATGAACTCTATTTTCATGCATTCTTGCCTTTTCCTTAACTACATTTCTTGCACTACCTTTCATCTGAATGCTCTTTTATCAGCACCTAATTCACTTTTTTCCTGCCACAGGGGGACTCCCGCTCTTATAGGGCATACGAGGCAACGACAACGAGGGATTGGTATGATGAGCTTCCCGCCGGAGTCCATGAAATTATTGATGAGGCCGGCTTTGGCCTTTTTTACTCCGGGCTCTAACGGCACATAGCGAGCCAGACTCTTCTCGGGGAGTTGGTGGAGAGGTGGTGGGACACTACCAACTCTTTCCACCTCTCTTCTGTCGGGGAGATGACGATGACTCCCTATGACTTCGCCATGCTCACAAGCTTAAGAGTAAAGGGTGATCCGATCCCCTTCAACACGGATATGGACGAGTGAGAGGCAACATGGATCCACCTACTGAAAGCACACCCACCTTTGTACAGACCGGCGATGGTAAGGTATAGGAGTTTACCGAGCAATTTCCCTAGAGCGAGCCGAGGCACCAGAGGAGGTGGAGCAGTACACCCAAGGCTTCTTGATGTTTCTCCTCGGTACTACCTTGTTTTCAAACATGTGGAACACTGTAGGCTTATATTTGTTGAGTGCCTTGGTGACATTTCCTCGAGTCCAATTCTATGATTGGGATGGAGCTGGCCTCACCACCCTCTACTACTACATGAGCTCGACTTCTCGGATGAGGGAAGAGTGAGTTGGAGGCTACTGGAGAGCCTAGGAGGTATGCACCACACCTTTCTGATTTTGTACTTTCTATTTAATATCTGTTCACAACTTGTGCTTTTTGCTTTGCACTTTCTGCTTTAATATCTGTTCATGTATTATGCTTTCTGCTTTGCACTTTCTACTTTAATATCTGTTCATGCATTGTGCTTTATGCTTTGCACTTTCTATTTCATATCTGTTCATGCATTGTGCTTTCTACTTTGTGCTTTCTATTTCATATCTGTCCATGCATTGTGCTTTCTGCTTTGCACTTTCTGTTTCATAGCTATTTATGCATTGTGCTTTTTGCTTTGCACTTTCTGTTTCATATCTGTTCATACATTGTGCTTTCTGCTTTGCACTTTCTGTTTCATCTCTGTTCATGCATTGACACCACTGCCCTCTCTTTGTAGTTGTGGGTTTATGCCTACTTCAGGGCTCTGGCTCCGGAGCCTATAAAGGAGATTTCCCCCGTAATACTATATTCACGATGGTGTGACAACTGGTGTCAGCGTCGGAGCCGCGACGACATGACCTTCGCCTTCTTCTGTCGATACTTCGACACGGTGGCAACTGACGAGGTAACCTGAAACTCACAGTCATTTTTGCTTTACTACTGCTCTGATTCATACTTCGAAAATTGGAGATAACTAACACTCTGTACATTCTCTATTTGCAGCTCACATGGCAGGCCTGGGCAACGATGTTGGTTGGTGTGAGGGACCAGTACACCTGGGCCTGGTCCACATCTCATTTCTGAATTTTGCTGGAGGGCCCAGTCTGCCGGGCCTGGTTTCTGAGCAAGTGATTTTTTCACCAGACCGTAGGCTCGCTTGATCCGATCATTCCCATGCCACCCCCAACATCTATGAGGACAGCAGATAGCCTACCGGTTGATGCGATCATCTAGTTCATGGGGGGCCTAGACGCTAACTTCTTCAAAGCAGAGGGCGACTACGCGACATTCATCTAGACTCCTCTTATGCCTCCTCTGATGGGCGTTCGCACAGGCGAGGGAGCAGGAGCTCCTGTGGCGGGTGAGGTGACTTGGGCGACCAAGGCTAATACTAGAGGGGCCTCTCTTGTTGGGCAGATGACCGGTTGGTTGGAGATTCCCACTGCGCTCACATGTTGGCAGCCGATCAGGACAGCCTACCAAATTTCGATCAAGCTAGCAGGGACAGGACACAGATATATTAGAGCTCGAGGCGCGCCTCAAGTATGGACCACACTTTACAATTTGCACCCCACACTTTCCATTTCAGATATGTTTATTCCAGATATTGATTAGTCAAATGCACTTGCAGGCACCTACTGAGCATACAGAGAGCCTCCTTGAGCTAGTTGCCTCTTTGATCGGCATTGTACAGAGGAGAGAGACGCTACTTGGTCTCTACGGTATTCAGGTAATTTCCTTTATTTCAGCATGTATTTTACTACTAAATCTATTGTGCGCCACACTATTCCCACAGATACATTGGCACTTCCACTGTAGTCTTCCCTAAACTGCACTGATACGCTGCATTGGCACACTGTACTCATATTGTATCTAATTTCTGCATGACACTCATTCTACATACTATGCTAGTATCTGATACACACACTGTAGCTAATATGTTGACAACTTTTCCAAATTCCATCTATACCGAGGGCACTAGTGGTAGCAACGGCACCAGCACCGGTAGCACCTCCTCCAACAGCAAGGAGTAGAGAAAGGCAGGCCCCAGTTCGTGGCCGAGATGTGCACCACAATCGAGGCAAGGATAGGGGTACCCAAGGCCAGAACATTCCCTTAGAGCCCGTTTTGAGAGATGATGATGCTAAGACTAGCAACTCCAAGGAGGTAACAAGTTGACATTCTGAGTCATTTAAGAGCGGAGATGATGCCAAAGCGGGCTCTAAGGCAGGGAGCGGAGATGATACTGGCTCTGGTTCAGAGTCTGATTCTGATAGCAGTGCTGATAGAGACATTGCCCCCGAGTTCTCTCTGAGGAAAAGGACGAAGAGGGCCTCTAGCTTGAGATGATTGGCGCCGATTTTTTTTTATTTTTCTTTTTGCTTAGTATCTTTTTGTTTGGTAGCATTAGCACATGTATAGCTTCAGATAGGTTTTACTTTTGCTCTTAAAACTTGTACTCTCTTTTGTAAAAACCATGATCGGAATAAAACCTCACAGTTTTTATGAAAAGTGTTATCATTTTTGCATCATGAGCACCATATTTGCATGAAAATGAAAATGGAATTGAATTTTGAAAATGAAAACTTGTATTGGCACGATGTTTTTAATTGGGTAATGAGCCAACCAACAATCAAAATACAAAATACAACTCACTAAACAAAGCAAAAATAACTCAAACACAGATATACAGACTTGCTAAAACCAAAAGACTCAAAAAAAGACCTCAAAACACAAAGATCAAGACAAAAAACCAGGCTACCAATATTGCCCAGCACACAAGTGGACGGCAGGCTAGAAAGGGAGGTTGCCGACCACAAAAGGTGGGTTGCAGACCACAATTAGTGGCCTACCGGCCACAAATGTGAGGATCACCAGATTGCTGATAGCTAGCCTCTACTCACAGCCTTATCTTCTAAAAAAGGTCTTCCTTCGTGATTTCTTCTCTAGAAATAGCTGTTGTTTCTTATAAAAATCGACATATTCCTTGCCGAGAAGCTCACGGATTGGATAACTACTTTAGATGGCACGAAAAAGGTAAATTTTTGGGGTTTTGGCATAAATGCACCTTTTCCGTTGAGCCATACTCCACTTTGCTTTCTGTTCCTCCATGTCGCTGCCCGATGCTGGGACCCAATTACGCATGTATTTCGCTTCGGAACACAAGAATTGTGCCCAACTCTTGAAGAATTTTTGGTATTGATGGAAACCCAGCGTGATAAGGAAATCATACCTTAGCCCCATTTTGGCCATGCCCAAGCTTTGGGACAAATGTGTGGTCTCACTTTACACGAAGCTTGATCTTTGGCCCATGATGGAGAGCTAGACATACCCAGCTTGATTCATCGATTTTCTAACATCGGCGATAGGGATGACTTCCTCTGGCAAGGTTTTCGGCAACATGCCCACTGTTTATGTATGCTTGCGCATTTCCTTCTTGCCCCTAGTTACAGCGGAACTAGCATTCGGTTGATCGAAGTGGCCCAATGTCTGAAAGAAGGTAAAAGTTGCATCAGTTTGGCCCTGGCCGAGACCCTGATGGTCGTGGATACTTTTCATCAGCGAGAGACCACCAGGTTTGTGGGGAGTCCACTACTTCTTCAAGTATTGTTCTCCACCCTTTCTCATATGTGTTGCTCACATCACTCGATACTTAAGCTCTATTTTTCTCTCAAAGCCCTTTCTTTACTTTTCTCTCCACGTACATCTCTCTATTCTTTAATTTCTCTTATTTTTCATCCCTTCCCAGGTATGGCTCATGGATAAGCTGAAGGTAGTGGACTCTTGCCTCGAGTACTCAGCTCGAGCTTATTTCTTTTGCCAACGACTAATGGATTTTCCCAATGAGAGATGGTGGTGCAACTGGATGTGCAGCAGATCTACGGCTGACATAGCTTGGCGCTGCCTCTGGCTTCATCTGATTGAGATGAGTTACAGCATGACTTGGTAGCCTGACATACAATTGATTAGCCTCATGCACTGCATGTTCTACTTTCCTTTCTAGTTCAGACGCTAATTTGGGCATGATCAGACCCGCCTAAATGAGGGGGTAGAATATCCGGCTTCATTCTTGATTTGTGCTTCACATTTGGCTAGATACCTCACTGCCTGGAGGATGAGAGAGCTTATGGCCCCTGTCCCTAGTTTTAATTATTCCCTTTCTGGCAAGTGCTTGGCTTGGCTAGAGGATGAGGCAGAAACCGGGCCCACTTTGGCTTCAGAAGCTTCTACAAGAATGAGTAGAGGATACAGGAGCACCTGACTCACCTCTGCCCCTAGTTTATTGCTTTGACCTTTCTTTTCAAGTTTTATGATGTAAAAGCAACTTTGATTTGTATCAATGAGTTGGAGAACTTTATGTTTAAAATCAATGGAATTAAAGTTATGAGCACTAAAATTTTTCCTTTTGGTCCAAAAATGGTCTAAGTCGTAAAAGGTAAAATTTTGAACAAAATTAACTTTTATTAAAACTTTCCAAAACCATTTTCGAAAATGATCACCACTTGACACATGCAGAATCAATCCTCAAGATGTACAACCCCGAATCAAAAGATCATAACTGTCCGTGATTGAATACATTACTACTCTGCATTGTAACCAACTCTTCTTCCCAGAATAAAGATCACAACCAAGCTCTCATGACCTAATCACACACAAGGATAGGACAGTTGAGTTGGAGGTGATTACGGCCGAACTTCGGGATTAAGTTGCCTATGTATCCCAAAGATGGGAATCATGCCTTACGTAGTTCGGTTCAGGTTCACTCGAGTCCTTATCAGATACAATAGATACTGGCACCCCATGCAACCTCACAATATAAATATTGGCCAATTTGTCAGCATTGTAAATAGATTTAACAGGTAGGAAATGAGCAGACTTAGTTAAACGATTCACAATGACCCAAATAGAATCCATACTTTGGGAAGTGTGAGGCAAACTCACAATGAAGTCCATGGTAATGTGCTCCTATTTCCATTATGGTATTGGAAGTGGCCATAGCAACCCAGTGGGTCGTTGATGTTCAGCTTTAACTTGTTGGCAATGTAGACATCTAGCCACATAATCTACAATACTCTTCTTCATTCCAGGCCACCAAAAATTTTGTTTTAAATCGTGATACATTTTTGTGTTCCTTGGATGCATGGAAAACTTAGTGCTATGAGCTTTGGTCATAACACGCTTTCTCAAGCCAAAGGAATCTGGTACACAAAGTCTATTTTGAAACTTCAACACATTATTCTCAAACATAAACCCAGGCCTCGGCTTTGAGTCAAACTCCTCCACAATCTTTTTCATATACTCATCTTCGAGTTGTCTCCGTTTAATTTCTTTAATAATTGCAGGTTGAGTGATGATGGCAGCTAAAATCCCACCTTGCCCTCGCAAAACAATTTCGATCTCACTCTTCTCCAAATCACATAGCAGTTCTTTCTGACCGGTGAGTAAACATGTCAAATTCCCCATTGATTTTCTGCTTAAGGCATCTGCTACGGTATTAGCTTTCCCTGGGTGGTACAAGATTTGTAGGTCATAGTCCTTGATCAATTCTAACCATCTCCTTTGTCTCATATTCAATTCTTTTTTGCGTAAAGAAGTATTTAAGGCTTTTGTGGTCCGTGTACACTTCACAAGTTGTTCCATACAAATAATGTCGCCAAATTTTCAGGACAAATACTACAGCTGCCAGTTCAAGATTATGGGTTGGGTAATTCCTTTCATGAGGACGAAGTTGTCGAGATGCATAGGCAATTACTTTCCCATTTTGCATTAGTGCACAGCCCAAACCTTTGTAGGATGCATCACTGTAAATCTGAAATCCATCAGTTCCATTGGGCAAAGTCAAAATCGGTGCAGTTACTAACCTGGTTTTCAACTCTTGGAAGGCACACTCTCTCTGATCATTCCAATCAAATGAAACATTTTTCTGAGTTAACTGGGTCAATGGCATGGCAAGTTTCGAAAAGTCCTTCACAAATCTTCTATAGTAACCTGCAAGCCCCAGAAAACTTCTAACTTCTGATACATTGGTTGGTCTTGGCCAGTCAACAATGGCTTCAATTTTCTGTGGGTCCACTGATATACCATCTCGATTGATTACATGGCCCAAAAAGGCTACACTGTCCAGCCAGAACTCACACTTGGATAGTTTTGCATATAATTTCCTTTCTCTCAGAATCTGTAAAGTAGTTCTCAGATGATTCTCATGTTCTTCCCTATCTTTAGAATAAATCAAAATGTCATTAATAAACACAACGATAAATTCATCAAGGTATTGTTTGAAAACTCTATTCATTAGGTCCATAAAAGCTGCTGGTGCATTTGTTACCCCAAAAGGCATGACCAAGAATTCATAGTGTCTGTATCTAGTTCTGAAAGCAGTTTTCTCCACATCCTCAGCTTTTACTTTCAACTGGTGATACCTGGACCTAAGGTCAATCTTAGAAAACACTTGGGCTCCCTGAAGTTGATTGAACAAATCATCTATTCCGGGCAAAGGGTATTTGTTCTTGATAGTTACCTTGTTCAATTCTCGATAGTTTATGCATAACCTCAAGGATCCATCTTTCTTTTTGACAAACAGGACTGGAGCACCCCAAGGTGAGGTACTCGGATAGATGAATTTCTTGTCTATGAGTTCCTGAAGTTGGATTTTCAATTCTTTCAATTCAGAAATCGACATCCTATATGGAGTCTTGAAGATGGGTTGTGTTTCAGGTATTACATCAATAGTAAATTGAATTTCCCTATCAACTAGATATCCAGGTAGATCATTGGGAAACACATCAGGAAAGTCAAAAACCACTAGAATGGTTTCCACACCGGTGCTATCTAAAGATTTAGTTAGTGCACAACACAAGTAGCCTCGGCAACCTTTCCTTAACAATTTCTTAGTTTTCATAAACGAAGTCAAATATGGTGGAGGAACTACCACATTCCCAGTAAAACTAAATTCAGGCATACCCGGTGGTCTAAACACAACAGATTTACTTGCACAATCAATAATAGGACAGTATTTAGTCAACCAGTCCATACCCAAGATGCAATCAAAATGGTCGATATTCAAAGGCTACAAATCTACATATAGCGTCATTCCCCCAATCAAAACATCACATGTCGGATACACATATGCACATACCATAGAACCCCCAGATGGTGTAGATACAGACAATAAATAATTCATGGATTCTAAGGGTCTACTTAGTTTCCGAGAAAAAGCATGCGATACAAATGAATGTGTGGAGCCAGAATCAATCAGCACATAGGCATTCTGAGCACAAATAGAAATTATACCTGACACCACAAATTCGATGTTCTGTACATCACCGGGCACAAGTGTGAACACCCTCCCTTGCCTCAACGTTTCATTGTTAGTGTCACCTCTGGCATTGGTCCTTGCATTTGATCTTGCTGCAGAAACAGACCCGGCTGAACTTGTCATAGGACGGCTAACCTCATTGGATCTCATCGGGCAATCTCTAACCATGTGGCCAGTCTTGCCACATCGAAAACACGCGCCTGATGTTTGATAACAAGCACCTTTGTGTTTTCTTCCACAATGGGCGCAATTTGGAGTAGATCCACTACTTTGACCAGAGCTGCTGGAAGACCCTGTATTTCGTCTCTTCGAAAACGACCGGCCCTTCTTAAAATCAAACCCAGTCCTCTTTCCTTTCCATTCGGTCGTTGGAGTTGTAGTCTGCCTCTTAGCTTCTATTATGGCTTCGGCCATCAGTGCTCTATCGAGCACCTCTACATAAGTAGGCAATTTCAAGACACCCACTTGGTCAAATACTTCCAGGTCTAGTCCTCCCTCAAACTTTTGCGCTTTCTTGTAATCAGTGTCTACCATGTGCGGAGCAAAACGAGCTAGTTCAGTAAACTTAGCTTCATATTCAGCCACAAACATTCTGCCTTGTTTGAGTTCTTGGAATTCAGAAACTTTTCGGTCCCTGAAGCATTGGGGAAAGTACTTGTTGTAGAATATCTCGTTGAATTGTGCCCATGTCATGTCCCTATCGTTATTTCGAACCAACAGCCACCATCTCCCGCCTTCATCTTTTAAGGTATAAGTAGCCAAAAGGACTTTCTTAGTTACAGAGCATGGAAACACTTCAAATAGCTTTTCTATTTCTAATAACCAAGTTTCTGCCTTCAATGGCTCAATACCACCCAAGAAGGTCGGTGGCTTCATTTTCATAAATTTCTGAGTCAAATTGATGATGTCATTATTGTCCGGTTCGGCTAGTACTGGTAGAGGCGGAGGAGGTAAAGGTTGTTGTTTTTGTTGTTGTGTCATAGCTTCAGTCAATGCCGCAAGCATTTGTTCCATTCGGCTCATGCGAGCCTCTGAAGATTCACTCACATCATTTCCCCTCGCATTCTCCATGTTGCTATAGAGACACCAAATGATAATAAACATAGGAATAATCTCATTCATTTCTTTCAATTCATTTACTCAGATTTACATTCAGTTTTCATATCCATTGAGATTACCACACACTCACACATGCAGATGGAATGCCCTTAATCCTTACTAGGACATCCTAAGCTCATATGGACCCGTGTGTGCGATAGAACACGTGCTCTGATACCACTTTGTCCCCACCCAAACCCATCCCTAAGGATTTAGCATCGTAAATGGCCAGTAATCCTTGGATTATCGAAGGCCTCTGAACAGAATAATATATATAACAAGGGCTGCGGAAGCAAATATACAAAGTTACATAGTCCATAGAGCTGTGTAGACATATATGGGACAGAATATTTGAAACTTTTCATATACAAGTTTGCATACATACATATAAGGCATTTAAATACAGTAGCCTTACATCATCCGAGCCACATATACAAGATTACTACGTGTTCAGGCCAGACATAAACATTTCAGAAATACAAAAGTCCCATAGACAATGAACCCGGGTAGATCTCAAAAGGGAACCTCCACGGGAGGCGTGATAGCTGGCTGACACCAAAACTCGCCAGGCGGCACCTCAGGCCTAGTCACGTGCTTGCTCACCTACATACATATAAATAATACAGTGAGCTAGAGCCCATTGAATAATAACTAGGTAAAGGGTTAAATGAATGATGTCCATCACAGATTCAGAGATCAGAGTTAAAATTAGAAACAGATTCATATACACATTCAGATTTGTAAACAGTTATATGTGGTACACCCATTAGTGAACATATCAACTTGGTCCTAAAACCCACATGCATAGTTAGTACCGACAACCATAAAGGTCCATATCTTGTGCGCAAGTAGCCATGTTATTGTTACCCCCAGGCGAGGGCCACGTGAATATAGGCCTTGGTATTGTTACCCCCGAACAAGGGCCACGTGAATATAAGCCACAGTATTGTTACCCCTGGGCGAGGGCCACGTGCATATTGGCCATGGTATTGTTACCCCTGGGCGAGGGCCACGTGAACTAAGGGTGCCACAAATACATTTCAGAAAATTGGACATTCATTCATAACTCATAAAATAGCATTTCAGAAAACATATCGTATCATATCAGTCAGAAAATACTTAAAGTTAAACATAACTTTATAGAGTTATTACTCACAGTTGGCTTTGGGTGCAGACAAACAGAGCAGATTAATCAAATGGTTCGAGGCACGTGACCTACATGAACCTACATACAAATTCACACTTGAATCACACACTCAAATTATGCGTAACTTGCTTTATTTGTTCTGGGTGCGTTTCTAGTCTTTAACCTCATTATAGTGTCTTAAATATGGCCTAGGAATGCCTAGGATGGAAAGAGGATGCCACAATGCACTCGAAAACAGTTATCAAATTTTGCTGAAAACAGGGTCCACACTCGAGCGTGGCTTTCCCCGCTCGAGCGTACATGCAAGATGTGAAGGCTCGCTCGAGCATGACTTTCCCCACTTGAGCAAACTGTAAACTTTGAAAAAGTACTAGTTGCATGTTTTTCACGCTCGACGGACACTTTATCCCCGCTCGAGCGTGAAACTCAGTTCTATGCTTGAGCGTGAATCCCTTCGCTCGAGTGGACTGCAAAACATATGAACTTCTGGGTATATGCATTTCACGCTCGAGCGTGACTTACGTCGCTTGAGTGGAAGTGCACGTACTCAGAGTGTTCGCTTGGGCGTGAAGTCCCCCGCTCAAGCGTGGATCAAATTTTTGGAATTTCCAGATTTGATCCACAAGTTCAAATTCAACCTCTAAGGTACCAAACTCAAATTTTCTGGGCCAAAACTTTGGAAAACTCATAGAGGCTCATAAAGTAACATGTTTCAGGGATTAATTCAAGAAATCATGGCCTAAAGACTTGCCAATTGAACAAAATTCAACATGAAATTCAAGAATGTTTTATGAACATAACATGCATGAACTTTCTTGAAGCCCAACGCTTCAAAACATGATCAAACTTGATGAATTGATGGAAAACATGGTAATTTCTCAAAATGTAAGTGAGATGAGCACATGCATGAAAGAAATCTTTGAAATCATGCTCAATTTGTAGGAAAATGCACATGCATGCATGGTATGGCCTAATTCTTCTCAATTCTAATGCAATTCCTCCATGAATTCACTTAATTCATCAATAATCTTATAGAATCCAACATAATGACTCAATGAAGAGTTTAATTTCTTACCTAGGGGCTTGAATTCCCAAGAGGTGAAGTTAAAACTCTTAAATCTTCTTCAAATGGCAACAATTCTAGCAATCCTTTGATTTGAACCCAAATTCCTCAAGTCTTGAACCAATTCTCCTCTCTCTCCCTCACTCTCACGTTTGTATCATCCAAGGAATGAATTGGGAGTGTTTTGGTGCTCAAAGAAGTCCACTAAGGCCTTAATTAGATTTGGACAAAAGTGTAATTAATTTAAAGCCAAATAAAAATCTAATTTAATTGTTCCAAATCAACTTTTAATTAAACTTACCATATAATCCTATAAATCTCAATTAACATACAAATCAAGTCAATTTCTGAGTCGGATGCCGAAAAGGCTTTCAATTCACAAACCGAAACCAAAACATGTATAGATCTTCCTACGCAAAACATATATAACCAAAGATAATGCAACACACACATGCCAATTAATTCATAATTCCTCCTCAATTAATGATTAGGCATAATTAAGTATGGATTAACGTTAATCAGGGATCGGGGTTGTTACACTATCACCTCTTTCTTGAAGTGGGAGCCATTATCTTATATGATTTCATTCGGGACTCTGTACCGGCAAATGATATTGTTTCTGATAAACTTAGCCACATGCGATGTCTTCAACACTACATAGGACTGAGCTTCTACCCACTTTGTAAAATAATCAATCACCACCAAGATATATTCATGCCCATTCAATTCTTTTGGTGTGACTGCACCAATAATGTCAATTCCCTAGACCGAGAAAGGCCATGGCGAAGTCATGTTGTAAAGCTTTGACGGTAGAATATTCATGCGATTGGCATGAATTTGACATTTGTGGCATCGCCGCACAAAACCAATACAATCCGCCTCCATGGTGGACTAGTAGTAACCTTGCCTGTGAATCTTCTGGGCTAGCATCAAACCATTCATATACGCCCCGCTTTCTTCGTCGTGGATAGCCTCCATAAGGCACTTCAATTCCTCTTCTTCCACACACAACTTATGCATTCCCAGATGACCTCTTTTATACAACTTACTGCCGCAGATGATAAATTGGATGGCTATTAGGCATATTCCCCGTTTGTCCTTGGCAATTGCCCCTAGTGGATAATTCTCCTTTTCCAAGAAGTTCCAAATCTCGTAATACCAGGGGTTTTTGTCTTGCACTTCATCTATCGCGGCAATAGTTTCATAAGTCGGCGTGTATTTCTGCTCAATGATAATCTGGACTCCAAGTGGGATGTCTACCATAGAAGATAGAGTTGCTAAAGCATCAGCGAACTTATTGTTCTCTCTTAGTAGATGCGTGGAAGTCAGTTTTTCAAACCTAGGAATCAGAATATCCAGGGTCTAATGGTAAACCTTCATCTTCTCTTCTTTGACTTTCCAGTCTCCATTTGCTTGAGAAACAACTAAGTTTGAGTCCTCGATGACATCCAATCTTGTTGCCCCTAGTTCCAGGGCGGCTTCTAAACCAACAATACACGCTTCATATTCTGCTTGGTTGTTGGATACCTTGAACCGGTGTTTGAAGGCTAAGGGTATATGGGAATTGTCGGGTGCTATCAGCAGCACACCTATCCCATAACCGTACTGATTGGACGCTTCGTCAAAGTACATCTTCTAAGTTTTCTCCTCAACTTGCAGAATGGCTTCATCTGGGAATAAGTATTCCACTGCCTCATCTCCTTCTACTAGGTGGTCTACCAGGAACTCTGCTACAGCTCTTCTCTTGACCGACTTGCCGGTGACATATTTGAGATCAAATTCGAAGAGAAGAAGCAACCAATGGGCTAGCCTACCCGTAAGCGCAAGTTTCTCAAAGAGATATTTGATGGGATCTAATCTCAAAACCATGATTATAGAGTGAGCTAACAAGTAGTATCTCAACTTCCTAGTAGCCTATACTAAGGCTAGGCAAGCTTTCTCCAAAGGAGTATAGCGAGTTTCGTAATCTAGCATTTTCTTGCTAAGTAGTAGATGGATTTCTCCACCTTATCTTCAGATTCCTAAGCAAGGATGCATCCCATGGTTGTCTCTATTACTGACAAGTACAGAATTAAAGGCTTCCCTGGCTCTGGTGGCGACAACACAGGTGGATTCTAGAGATACTGCTTAACCTCCTCAAAGGCAAATTGACATCGATCATCCCATTGAAATTTCTTCCCTTTCTTCAAGAGACCAAATAGTGGTTCACAAGTCAAGGTTAATTTGGAAATAAACCATCTTATGAATTGCACTTTACCCAGAAAACCTCGCACCTCCTTTTCAGTCCTCGGTGGAGGAATTTCTAGGATGGCCTTGATTTTGGAAGGATCTACTTCAACGCCCCTCTGTGTGATTAGAAAGCCTAGCATTTTTCCTGCTGTTTCCCGAAGGTGCATTTCTGTGGGTTTAACCTCAATCTGTATTCCCTGATTCGTTGAAAGAATTTCTTCAAGGTGGTGTAGTGGCCCTCTCGTTCTTTGGACTTGACAATCATGTCGTCCACGTACACCTCGACCTCTTTGTGGATCATGTCATGCAGAATGGTGGTCGCAGCCCTCTGATAGGTAGCTCCAGCATTTTTCAAACCAAACGGCATAACCTGGTAGCAGTAGATACCCCATGGCGTAGTGAATGCGGTCTTCTCTCTGTTCTCGAGCACCATCAGAATCTGGTTGTACCCGAAAAATCCATCCATGAATGATAGCAATGCATGCCCTGCAGTGAAGTCCACTAACTCATTAATATGCGGTAGAGAAAAGTCATCATTTGGACTGGCTCTATTCAAGTCCCGAAAGTGCACACACACCCGGATTTTACCATCCCTCTTTGGCACTAGGACGATGTTGGCCAACCAAGTCGGATACTCAAATACTAACAAGAAACCTGCCACGATCTGCTTGGTGACCTCTTCCTTGATTTTCAGCGCCCAATACGGACAGATTCTACGCAACTTCTGCTTGACTGGTCGAACTTGGGGGTCAAGAGGAATCTGATGTTATACAATCTCCGGATCGATTCCAGGCATGTCTTCGT
This sequence comes from Camellia lanceoleosa, assembly GCA_025200525.1. NCBI lineage: Eukaryota > Viridiplantae > Streptophyta > Magnoliopsida > Ericales > Theaceae > Camellia > Camellia lanceoleosa. The sequence continues at coordinate 827,153 of CM045771.1, forward strand.
AGGACCATGCAAAAACATCTTTGAAATCTTTTAACAAAGCAATTAAACGCTCGCGCTCCTCCGAAGACAATGTGGACCCGATCTGGACCAGGCGCGGATCCTTCTCAGTACCCACATTAATGGTAATGATTTCATCAGCATAGGGTTTAGTAAACCTCTCCTTCTCTCAATTAATCAAGTTTTTCAAAGCGAGGGGAATTTTTTTCCCTTTGTTTTCATTAAAATTTTGAAAATCTTGGTCAATACAATAAGCCAACGGCATAGAGAAGTACACAAAATCTGGAGAGTTTTCACTCAAAAGGGACAGATCTTCAGTTATAGACTCAAAAGAAAAGATGAATGAAGACCTAGACAGGACTTTGGTATCCAGGTTACCACCCCCAAGAATACTAGACTCAGAGTCAGAAGAACTTGAATCAGATCTCAATCCCACAGATTTAGTGGAATCAGATTTTAGCTCATCACCTAATTTAGAACTGGACAGATAGCCTTCCTCCAGCTACCAGGTAAGAAATGGTGCCCCTGATGCATCCAAGATGCCACTGGTTGGGTTCACACCCAGTTCTTCCCTGATCATGAAGACGATAAGGTTATCCCCTAAGTTCTCTAGGTCGGCCACAGGATTTGTCAGGAGACAAGCTAGTACTGCCCCTACTCCAAGTTTTCTGCCATCTGAGTCACTTTCCATGCTTTGTTCAGCTTTGATGCTTGGTTCATCCCTTTCCTTATCATCACTGTTCTACAGCTACAGGTCAAAAAATATCTCGAACCTGGAGACACGTTGCTTCGAGGAATTCACCCAAAGCTCGGGAAAGCTGGAAAAAGGGAAATCTTCTCTCTCCCGAACAAAGCGGCCATTTAGTGTCCCCTGGATTGGCCTGTGGATGAGCTCATAGTGCTTCTCGGCTTGCTTGGACTTGGCTCTACCTTTCATCTCTTCTCACTTACTGATCCAGTCCTTTTTGGTGGGCACATAGCCCAAACCAAAGGCATGTGGGTTGTGCGGCACATCTATTAGTGCAGCAACACCTTTCTGGCCACTTCTTCTAAGTCTCATTCCTAGAACATGCTGTAGTTTGTTCATGAAATAGTTAGATTGGGTGCTGACATACATGCCTTCGTCTGTGGCCAGGATGGTCTGCACTACTCAGGCTTCAGCTAGAGTGAATCCTGAGAGGAATACATCTTCCTCGCCATGGGTGATCTCCAGCATTGGCGTAGTTACCTCTGGCGGCGGATGGATGGATGAATTCCTAAAAACAATTGCCACTCATCTCCCATGAGGGTATTTCAACATCTAACGGATAGTGGAGGAGACGACCTTTACATGATGCAACCAGGGCATCCCTAATAGCAAATTGAAGGTAGCCGACACATCCAAAACATGGAACTCGACCTCATGCTCAGCCGCCCCCCCTGGACTTTGACTTGCACTGTGTCCATGACCTCTCTACTCGTATTATCATATGCACGTATTACTTGGGTTGTGGGAATAAAGTCCGCTGGTTTGAGGCCAATTGCATAGGCGGTGCGAGAAAGACATACATTGATGGCTGAACCGGTATCTACCAACACCACCGGCACCCATTTCTCCCTACATTCCATAGATATGTACAAAGGTTTGTTATGAGCCGAGCCCTCTGGCGGCAGTTCTTTGTCAGAGAAGGTCAGAGTTAGTCTAGCACCACTTGGGAAGACCAATCCCACAAGCTGTTCAGGGGTAGTGTCAATGGACAATTTAGCCTTGTCTATTGCCGACAACACTGCCTGTCGATGTACTTGGGAGGCCATGAGAAGACCCCAGATGGAGATGTTAGCTTGGATTTTCTTAAGTTGTTTCAACATTGCCTCTTCTTCTAGTTGTTTCTCTTTCCGTTTCTCAGCCTCTCTGTCTTTTCCAGATGCTTTCGCTTGATCCAGGTGCAGCGGCTTAAAATACCGCCCACTTCTTGTCAAATGGTCTATTTCCTTGGCATACTATGTATCGTCTAGAAGGCACTCACTCCACTCTTCGTCGGTGTGGGCTAGATGCAGATCATCATTGTCCCACCATTTACCCTCAGTGGCCGACAAACAGTTGTTCGGCTCTACCTGTATCACCTTCACATCATAGGTGTCCGGGGTGTTGTGCATTCACAGCTTCCCGGATGTCTTCAATCCTTTCTAGTTCAAATAGCCTCAGTACAGCTTCTTGTTCTATATCCGCAGTGCTCATAGCGCCCACTTCTTGAGCTAGGTTTTCCACACCAGGGCTTTCAAGTAGCTTTCCTTGCTCATCAGCCCTTCCAGCCATTACAGCAATCTCTGCTTCCTTTCCCTTTGGTTTCATTTCAATTTCTTCCTCCTTGTCAGGCTCATCACTCAGCCATCCAAAGTTGTCAATTGATCCGTTCAAGTCGAACCAGCCAATCTGTACATCCCCTTAATCCTGCTTATCAAAGAACTACAAGTTGTCCAAATCTTTCTCAAGTTCTGCTAGATCATCCAACCCCTGACCCGGGCCATCTTCCCTAACCACATTGATGTCTACCATGGTTGGCAGCACCAATTCAGGCTTGGTTTGACTAGTCGGCACAATGTAGCAGCTTGGGTCACACACCCCATCAGGTAAGTTCTCAGCTCACTCCGACAATGAACTAGTAACTTCCTCCAAGGTAGACTCTCCTTCCACTATAAGCATCACCACAGCCTTGGGTTGAGGATTGGACGTGTCCATCATGCACAGATCTGCGCTTTTCGAAATGAACAACGTCGGTTTCAGTAGGTGAGAGGGAGTAATATATACACTGGAGTCATAAGAGGTAGCCAATGTATGGATCAGGTTGAGATTTCAAGGTGAAGGAACTTGATTGTAGGCCGGGAGTGGGTTTGTGGTTACATTTGGGTTCTGGGGTGGTGCAATCACCTTGTTGTCAATGAGATCCTAAATCTCATGACGCAATCAAAAGCACTAGTCGGTGTCATGACCTTGCTGTTGGTGAAATGCACAGTATTTTGCGGGGTTGTGTTTGGGTGGAAGAGAATCAAGCAATCAGTAGGGTTCTAATGGTTTGAGGTGCCCTTTTTTGACTAGCACCTTCATGGCTTGAGACAGGGTCATGTACAACTGGTTGAAAGTCCTCCGAGATCGGACAGGGTTGGACAGTGTTTATGAGCTTGTATTGGCAAAGCGGTCGGCAGTCTTGGTTGTGGTGACAACACTTACATCTGATGGCCTCGCAACTATGCTACCACTGGTAGCATTGGAACTGTGGACAAACGGAATTTTTTCCAGCTCCTTCTTGTCTGTAATAAGCCCCTGTTTCATGGCATCTTCGATTTGCACTCCTATTTCATGAAGTTCTATAAATGTGAACAGAGGTAGGACAATCATCTTTTGCAATAGTTTGTCATGCAGATTCCAAAAAACCATCCTAATTTGATCCTTCTCGGAAGGCCTTGTGGTCATCATCGAGGCTTTAGCTCTCCACCTCGTCACAAATTCATAGAAGCCCTCCTTCGGCTCTTGGCGTGTTGCTTCGAGATCACAAGTTGTGACCTCAATTTGAGTATTATACGAATATTGTGCAATGAAGGCCTCGGTCATCTCCTTCCAATTCTGCTTGACAAAGGCTTCCAACTCCGCATACCATATGGCCACTATACTTGACATGGTATGAGCAAAGAGAGACAACTTTTGTAATCTAGTCAAGCCCATCCGCCGCAAGATGTCCGAAAACAGCCGTAGATGAACCATGGGATCTCTGGAACCATCGAAACAGTCAATGTGCGGCATTTTAAATCGATCCAGTAATGTCACTGCAGAACGGTATACTCGTCCTCTATGTTCGAGATGTAGTTAACCCCTTGTGCTCTCTTGAATAACTTTTCCAGTTTATTGACCTTGAGTACAGTTAGGTCAACCTCAAACTCAAACGGAGCCTCAGTTTGACAAACAGGTGCTTTGGAGGCTTGTGCTGGGATTGGCTCTGCTGGATTGCCCTGGTTTTCTTGGACATTGGCAATATGAGCAGTGATTCCGGGTGCTGGGATACCCATGGGAGGTGCATGGGATGTAAAGGCCGCAGCCGGCTACGGTTGCTATTGTTGTAACCTAGTTATTACCTTGACCTGACGGGCCATGACCTCATCCTGGCAGGCAGCATCTTGTTGTAGGGTTTCAACTGTTTGCTGCAGATGATGTATCAATTCTTCCATACTGACTGGGGGATACTATGTCATCAGAATAGGCGAGTGATCTCGTGCTAGACAAGAAGTAGATCATTGTCCCTAAGCCGGACTAGACACAGATGAGTTAAGGGGAGATTGCTGTAAAAACTAAACTAGTGAGCTCTACCTGATTCTCCTCCATCTTGTAATCTGTCGAAGTGAGGTAAACACGAGTTGTCCCCAAACAAGTTCCCTAGCTTTACAAAGCCTTCTGACTTGAGTCTAGAGTACTTGGGGGATATCCAAACTTTCTGAAGCTATGGTGTTAAATTACCTAGCAAAAAGAAATAAAGCAAAAGAAAACGGTAATCAGAAACCGCACAGCACCTCAGCTAAGACCCTATCAACACAGACATGATCAAACCTGTAGGACTACACTCCATACTGAATTCTGCCCCCAAAACAGATACCAAACTTGTAACTGCTATGCACATTCCTGTACAGTTTCATTGTAAAGCACATACCAGTTAAGTGAGAGCCAAAACACCCCTATGAGGGGGTAGGATTACCCTGTCCTAGTTTCATCAGGAACAAGGATTCACTATTCAAACAAAGCCGTTTTCATGCAATCCTGCATTTCGGGTGAGCATCCTGTCCTAGTTTGGAACAGTCTCTATGGCTTTTCGATATGCAACTAGGCTGAATGGTCAAAAAGGATACCTCAGCAAGACTACCTAATATACCTCTCACACTTAACACCTAGAAGTGAAAGGAGGATCAAACGGTACAGCAGTAGTCCAGATCCAAGGGTTGTGTTCCCATCATGGAAGAGCCCATGACTGGTCAGCCTTTTGGCAAGCTTTTAGGCAAGCCTCCGGCAAACCGTCCAGGAATATCAGATGGCAAACACAGTGACTTAAGCACACCAATACAAATGCAATGCAAAGAAACATCTAAGTGTAGATAAAATTTTATATTATGAAGTTCAAGTCAAGTTCTCTAAATTCCCCAGCAGAGTCACCAGAAACTATAGCTCCACTTGTCGTGCCCCCTTTCGGAAGATGAATAAGCCCTACAATATCGAACTCCCTTGATTCTAAATCTAATCTCACAAGTGCAACGTGAAATAGATAAATACCAAAGAGTCGAAATCCGAAAAATCTTTTGGAAAATTGATTTTGAATCAAATTGCCAAAAATTGACTGCTTTGCCAGATACAGAGTTCCCACCTAAATATTTTTTGAAAATTTAGGAAACTCATGACTCGTGCCAAAGGCCACATGTCTGTCATCACCAAGATTGTCTCAGTTCGGGAACTTAGGTAAGAGAAGGGAAGGTCATGAATTGAGCACCCCCGCTCGCCCGATCAAAGATCGGCCTCTACTAATCATGATGTGAATCTTATTTACATTATATGCTCTTGTTTCGATTGTTAGGCTAGCATTACTATGTGATGTGCACACACACAATTATAGACTAATTTGCAAAAACTGGAACACTTGATTTCATGTTTGTTTTTTAAAAAAGTTTGCAAATGTGTCACTTGAAAAAGTGGGCTCAAATGTACATGAATCAAACTATCCCAATTCAAGCAATTAGCCTTCATCCACAGGCATTCAAACAGTTTATCATTTAAGCACTTAGCCTCATGGTGAACATGTTTTGATATAGCAACACTAACATACAATGCGATTACGTTAAAGAAAATAAAAGCTCACCTAGTACTCCAAGCCAAATAAGATGACAAAGTTAGAATAATGCATGATCCTAACTATGCAATATGACTAATACAACACATGCGATATGCAATTACTAGGCTCGGCTACCAATATGGCATATGAATTGATTTGATAGCATGCGGTCTAAGCACTTATTCAAAGAATGTTAAACTAACAATGCAAGTTAGAATGATGTGCCGAGCTCAATGCATGCATGACAATGGATGCAAGGCATGAGAGATGCTAAACGAAACAAGATGCCCTAAACTAACCATCGTAAGCAGTAAATAAAAGGGAGAAAGACATGGGGTTGGAAGACATACACATTATTACAAGTTTGCACCATCATGCAGGAGGATCCAAATAAACTAACTAACTAACTAATTAAAGCTAATTAACTAACTATTACAATCCCAAATGAAATAATTAGAACACAAAACTAACTAATTAATTACAACACTTTACAAAATTTAAAGAAATGACTAAGCTAAGTAATTAAACCAAAAAGGCCCGGGAAGCGAGGAGTGCTCATGTATGCGCTCGAATTTCCACCCGAAAAAGCCACTGTTTTGCTACCAAAAAGCCTCTGTTGCACAGTTAGAACACTTGCACTGTTTTTCACCTCAAAACCAGCTATGTTCTGTTTCAAAAGTCCACTACTCCATTTGACAAAAGTGGCTGGTAGGCCAGAAATAGTGGCCTATCGGCCACAAAATCCTGGTTCTTCCTACTGCAACAGAGAGCAAACAGAGCATAACCAAGGTCCTCTCAAGGGTTGTTTGTACAACTTACCCCTCCTTATCATCAATCAACTCAAAGGAGTGGTAGATTTGATTCACAAACCATCAATCGATGCAATTTCATTGCATGATGGCCTATGAACCAAAGGGTACAATTTCAATAAATGCAACAAATAAAGACTCTCAAACCCATCCTTATCATGGATTGATCAAGGGAAGTGGTTGACAATGACTCTTGAACCGTTTTCATCACGAACAAGTATGAAATCATTCAAGACTCAACGGTTTAATTAACGTTCGATTGGACCCAAACCAAGTTATTATCTTGCATCATTTTTACTCCATTTTAATTACCAACCATTCCTTAGTAAATTAAGTCCAAAGGTGACCTTTAAGTCCTCTAATGGAAAGGAGCACCAAACCAAGAGTTATTTTCGGCATGAGAGAAACGTCATTCCGTTGGTAATGAACCACCAAAGGGATTAAACCATTAAGCATAAGACCTCAATCTCAAGCTTAAACAAACAAGTGGCTTGAAACAACTTTCAAAGTAAAGCAAAAGCCAAGAAAGGAGGGAAGTTGCAAAGGTGATTAAAGGTGATCACAAGTATGGAAAGCTTGAAATAAACACTATCAACTCAAATAGATTGGTGGCTAAGACCTAAACCACCAAGCCTATAAGGAAAATTACACTAGAAGCATGCAATACAAAGCTCAAATGCAATGAACAACCAAAAAAAGTCCTAAAACAATGCTAAATCAGTCCTAAAACATGCTGGAATTAAGACAAAATAGCTAGAACAATAAGCTAAAACATGAAGCATGTTAAGCTAGTAAACAAGCACAAGGAGGGGAGGCTACCCCCTCCATTTTTGAGACTTCAAAATAACATTTTAGCCACTAAAAAAGCTCTAAAAATCGGTGTTTAAAAGTTCAAAAAAAGTAGACAACAAGGTGGGAAATACAAGCGTAAAGGCCTAAGCAACTAGGTGGAAGGAATGGTGAGCCACCCCTCCACCCTTATTGGCCTTAAACCACAAGTTTCAGTCCAAAATTTCAGAGTTTAAATAGCCCAAAAATAGTAGGCAAAATAGCAATTAAAGCAAAGCCATAAGCTAAGACTTATACCTCTTGAAAAGGAGAACACTTTCCAAGCAACAAAAAAACACTTACACCCTCAAGAGCTCAAAGTAAGCCTGAAAGTGCCTCAGCTCCAATACCACAAGGTTTGGTTTTGAGTGTATACGAAAAAGTTTGCAAAAGCTTAGGAATTTGCAAGAGAGGGAGAGAGAATTGTAGAGAGAGAGAGAGAGAGAGATAATTTTGCTCCAAAATGTTCAACCTCCAAAAATAGAAGGGGAGCCCTCCAATATATAGAAAAACATCAAACTCCCTCAAAAATATCCATACATGCATGTGTAGGCAAATGCAAGCATAAGAGGAAACAACTAGCACAGCTGGCATAAATATCTGCCAAAACACATTTGTGGCTAGCAAGCCACACAAGTGGCGGGTAGCCAAGATCAGTGGCCGGAAGGTCCCAAGCTTCTTCAGGCTTGAAGAACTATGGTTGTGGTCCAAAACAAGGCAAGTGGTGTATAGGGTTTGAAGGCTCAAAGTTGTGGGATTCTACTGAGGACTTAGAGAATTTTATAGGCATATATACATCCATCATTAGGTGTGCAAGCGGTGGCCAATTCGTAAGGGTAGTCGAAAATGGGGTGTCTACACCAACATGCCAGGCCACAGCCTTGGCCAACGTGCCATGCCACCACCTTGGTCAACATGCCATACCACTACCTTGGCTAACATGGCATGCCACAGCCTTGGCCAGCAACATGCCATGCCATAGCCATGGCCAGCATGCCAGGCCACAGTCTTGGCCAGCATGACATGCCACTGCCTTGGCCAGCATGCCATGCCATGGGCTTGGCCAACAATGTGGCATGCAACAGCCTTGGCCAGCATGCCAGGCACAGCCTTGGCTAGCATGCCATGCCACGGCATTGGCCAGCATGCCATGCCACAGCCATAGGGAACATGCCATGCCAAAGCCTTGGACAGCATGCCATGCCATAGCCTCGGTATGCATGCCATGCAACAACCTTGTCTAGGAGCAGTATGCCACAGCCTTGGCCTACATGGCTTGCCACAGCTTTTGGCAAGCATGCTATGCCACAGCCTTGGCCAGCATGTCATACCACAGCCTTGGGGATACCATGCCACAGCCATGCGGAGCATGCCATGCCACAGTATCGGCCAGCTTACCAAGCCACAACCTTAGCCAATATGCCATGCCAAAGCCTTGGCCAGCATGCCACGCCACCGCCTTGGCCAGCATGCCATACCAAAGCCTTAGCCAAAATCCAGGCCAAAGCCTTTGCCAGCATGCCATGCCACGGCCTTGGCCCGCATTCCATGGCACACCCAAGGCAAGCTTGCCATAACAAAACCTTGGCCAACATGCCACAGCCTTGGCCAACATGCCATGCTAACACCTTGCCCAACATTCCATGCCACAGCCTTGGCAAGCATGCTATGCCACCACCTTGGCCAATATGCCATGCCACAACCTTAGCCAACATGCTTTGCCACAGCCTTGGCCAACAGCATCCTACGCCACAGCCTTAGCCAGCATGCCATGCCACAGCCATGGCAAGCATCCCATGCCAAAGCCTTGGCCAACATGCCTAGCCACGGCTTTGGCCAGCATGACATGCCACAGCCTTGGAAAGCATGTCACGCCACAGCCTTGACCAGCATACCAGGCCAAAGCCTTGGCCAGCTTGACATGCCACGGCCTTAGCCAGCATGCCAAGCCAAAGCCCTGGCCAGCATACTAGGCCACAGCCTAGGTCAGAATGCCATGCCACGGCCTTGGCAAGCATGCCATGCCACGGCCTTTGCCAGCATGCCATGCCAAAGCCTTGGCCAACTTTCCAGGCTATGGCCTTGGCCAGCATGCCATGCCACTGCATTGTCCAACATGCCATGCCACAACTTTGGCCAGCAGCATGCCATGCCACAACCTTGGCCAGCATGCCATGCCATGCCACGGCCTTGGCCAGTATGCCATACCAAAGCCTTGGCCAACATGCCAGGCCACAGCCTTGGCCAACCTACCATGTCACCACCTTGGCCAGCATTCCAGGCCACGACCTTGGCCAACATGACATGCCACGACCTTGGCCAACATGACATGCCACATCCTTGGCCAGGATGCCATGCCACCGCCTTGGCCAACATGTCATTCCATAGCCTTGGCCAGTATTCCATGCCACACCCTTGGCCAACATCATAGTATGCCACAGCCTTGGCCGGCATGACAGGCCAAAGCCTTTGCTAGCATGCCATGCTACAGTCTTGTCCAGCATGTAGTAGCATAAGCTGCAGCCTTGGCCAGCAAGTGTAGACACCCCATTTTTTACCGTCCTTAAGACTTGGGCACCACTGATTGGATCATTCGATGGTGCAGGCTATGCTATGCAAAGATTCGATTTCTTTGGCAAAGAGAGAGTCAAATCCCAACCTTACACCCCATTTTTTGACTAAAACTATTTTAACCAAAGATTTTAGACCTTAAAACCCTCTTTTTCAAAAAAAATTTGAAACAAAGTTCCTACGATGTTCCAACGCTCGCATTTTGTTAAATGTTGCGCTTTTCGGTAAACCGAGCAAGGACAAAGTGGAAATGAATGAAAGAGAGGTGAGCTCATTGAAAAAATATTTACAAAAAATCTTGTTTAGGGGTTTGGAGTTGAAGAAGAGAGGAGAGGAGAGAAGAAACCAAGTTGGGGAAGAAGTTGGACATGAATCGTTAAGAGAGAGTCGAGCAGCCCTCGCTAAATCAGGCCTATCCATTTGCACACTTGGATTTCAGCTATGAGGCAACCACCATTGGAAATAAGACTTCCGGGGCTTCATTTTTCACTTAAGAATCTCCTAAAGCCGAGTTCGAATGAGGGAGATATGGTTGGTTGAAGTTGGGCATCAATCCGATTGAGCTGGAAATGAGCAGTCTTCACAAAAAGGGGCATAACTTTTTGCACACTTGGAATTTTGATGTTATTCTGCACCATTGGAAAGCTTACTTCCGAGGCTTCAATTTAGACACAAGAATGACCTGAAAAGGAGTCCAGATGAAGGAGTTATGCCCGTTTGAAGTTGGGCCTGGAAGCAGATTTTTAGTGGCCGGCCGGCCACCACAAGTGGACGACCGGCCACCACAAGTAGCCGATCGGCAAGACAAGTGGCCGACCGGCCACTAAGGTCCCAAACTCAAATATTTTGTAGATCTTTTCCCTCCAGCTGTTACACACAAGCTCCAGTTGTCCCAATTCAGATATTTCGACCAAGGCTCTCTTTTTTGCTATATGTGGAGGCCATATCTCATATTTTGCAAGGTTGGCAAGTTTTGGGAGGCTCTCCCTCTAAAATCCCTCTCTCTCTACAAAATTTTGTGAGCAAAACTCAGCCTCTCTCTCTAGAAGCCTCTCTCTCTTCTTGTTTTGTGCCTTAAGCTTAGAATTCTCTACACTTTTGCAAAGAGACCCTTAATCAAACATCCTCATCTTGGAGCTAAGGTTCTTTGCGGCTTATTTGGAGCTCCTAAGGTTGGTTTGAGCTCAGATTTATACCGGTTTTGCAGCTGTGCTTCAAGGGTAAGAACTTGTCCCTTTTAAGCTTTGTTTTAACTAAGTGCTTGGCCATCTTTTTACACTACTTTGAGGCTGGTTTTGACCTCTAAAAACTCTGATTTTAAGGTTTTAAAATTGAGGTTTGAACCTTGTTTGGTTAGGGGGTGGTTCCCCCCTCCCCCCTTCTTACTCTCTGGCTTGCAAAGCCTTTTGAGCCACCCTTTCAAAGCCTTTTGAAGCATCTTGTTTTGGCCTTTAAACCACTAAATTATAGAAGAATTTCAGAGGTAGAAAGTTTGTCTTGAGGTCCAAAATGGGAGGGGGTGGCCTCTCCTCCCTGTCTCTCTATGGCATGCCTTGTTAGCACTACAAAGTAGCATCTTTTTATGGCTTATGTTAGCTTAGTTCAAACATGTTTTTGGCCATATTTTAACATGTTATAACTCTATTTTTGGCTGGTTTGGCCATTGGTTGCTTGCATCTTTGCACTTGTAGTGTAATTTTGCTTACTAGTCTAACATGCCTAATGAGTTAGCCTATCTTTCTACTCTTTTGTGACTCAGTCTCAGCATGTTTTTGCTCATATTTTGGCATGATTTAACTCTGTTTCAAGTGGTCTTGGTCACATGTGCTTTGCTTTGTATAGCTATAGTGTAACTGGCCCTTACTAGCTTTGTGTTTTGGAACATCTAGCATGCTTTTCTTGAGTTGTTTGCATGCTATGGCATCATTTAGCATATGATTTTAGAGCATATATCTTTGCCACACTCTTGCATGTGTCACTCTTTCATTGCTTCTAAGAGTTAAGGTTTGTGCCTTGCTTGTGAGCCAACATGTGCGCATGATTTTCTTGCCTTTTGTGCCTAAGTTTTAGCATGATTAGGCCACTGATTTGGTATGTTTTAGGTCTGTCCATAGCTGATTTGGTCATTTGAGCTTTGCATTGCATACTTCTAGTGTTGTGTCCTTCACTTGTTTCAATGCTTTTGACTCTTAACATGTTGTGCATGGTTTGTTTGCATGATTTTGAGCCACTTAGCATATTATTTTAGTGCTGAAATATATGTCATTGCACTCCATTATTTCAATCTTTCATTCTCTTTGAAAGTAGTCTTGAGCCCTTTGATGGCTTGAATGTGGAATTGAGGTTCGCATGCCTAATGGTTTTAATCCTCCCTTGAGGATTTCTACTAACCAACAGCACAAACCTCTTTCATGCTCAAGGCACTTGTGGCTTAGACCATCTTTCCAATTAGTGGACTTTTCACATTGGACATAATCGGTTAATGGACTAATCGGTAATCTAAAATGTGTAAACAAAATGAGAAAAGCAAAACTTGTACAAGATAAGCATGTGTGTTGCATTGCATGTGTTTGGATCGGATATTAATCCAAACACAAGAAATGTGGTGTGTTTCATACTCAAAGTGTTGAAACGTGTTGCGTTTCTTGGTCGTTGTCACCCTTGATCATGCATGATAGGGTGACGACACTCTGAGTCTTATGTGCGCATTCACTAAGCTTGTACAAGCTTGGTTCTTCAGCCATCATGCATTGAGATGCTTGATTGGTGGCTTGAGAGCCAAGTGCCATACTCCTTTGAGCTTGAGACATGATGAGGAAGGTGGTAGTACACACATTTCTTGCCAAATACATTGTCTTGGCTCTGTTGCTTTGTGTTGCAGCAAAGGCAGAATTCTGGAAAGAGAGATGGCCGGCCGGCCACTTGCTTAGTGCCTACCGACCACTTGCATTGGCCGGCTGGCCACTTAAGGTAGCCTACCGACCAGTTGAGGTGGCTGTCTGGCCACCTGCAAGGAAAACTGTCCAAAGTGTTCCTGTGTTGGGGCAGATGCAATCTGAAAGTTCACATGATGTTCTAAGATCATTGCGAGTGTAAACAGAGGCAACTCATGGCAAGGCAATGCATTTTCGGGCAAAGCAAACCGAGCATGCATGTCTCTCCCCCAGGCCATTTTACTGCTTTACTTAGCTAGTTAATTTACCGATTTTATAATTAATTAGTTAATGTGTTTAGCTAATTTAATTCATCTTTGTAATATTCTAATTAGATTAGATTAGCTAGTTATTCAATTTCATTTGGTTTGTAATAATTAATTAGCTAAGTTAGTTAATTAGTTGGTTTGTAATAGTTAACTTAGCTTAGTGTAGCTAGTTAGCTTGTTTATTCGGACCCTCCTTCGAGAGGGCGCAATGTTGTAATAAGCGTGCGTGTGTGTGTGCATGGCTTCCAACCCCACTTCTTTCTCCCTTTTACTTAACCGCTTTCGATGGTTAGTTTTAGGACATATTTCAATTAACATACCTTATGTTTTGCATGTTTGCATCATTCATTTGTCTTGTATGCACCGGGCTCGACGCATCATTTAAATTGCATCGTATTTCACTACTTATTTGAATACGTGTTTCACAGTATGTTATCAAATTGTTGCATTCATATGCCATCTTAGATAGCCGAGCCTATTTAGTTGCATTATTGCATGTGTTGCATTAGGCATTGTTAACATAGCTAGAATCATGCATTGTTTCTAACTAGCTTTTGTTTTGGCTCGGAGTACACTGTAAGTGTTACGCTTTAGCATCCTTGCATGAGTGTGAGTGTTGCCATGATAGCATGCTTGCCATGAGGCTATTTGCTTAAATGATTAACTGCTTGAATGCCCGTAGGTGGAGGCATGATTGCCTGAATTGGAACAACTCGACGATTGTGAGTTTTAAGCCCACTTTGCGAAGTGGCAAAATCATGTTTTAAAGCCCACTTGAGGGTGGCAAATCCACGCTTTAGCCTACTTGCAAGTAGTACTTCCAAACCATTTTAAAAAACAAACATGAGTTGTTTTGTTCCAGTTCTCGTGATTGAGTCTATACTTGTATGCTGTGCACATCACATAGTAAAGATAGCTAATAACTGGAATAAGAACACATGTGTTTATAAAACAACATATCATGCTTAGTAGAGGCTGATCCTTTGATTTGGCGAGTGGAGGTGCTCATTGCATGACCTTTCCCTCTCGTACCCAAGTTCCCGAGCCGAGGCAACTTTGGTGATGATGGACACGTGGCCTTTGGCACGAGTCAAGGTTTCCTAAATTTCCCAAAATAAAATATTTAGGTGGGAACTCTGTAATATGGCAAAGCAGTCCATGTTTGGCGCTTTTTTTTATTCAAAATCGATTTTTCAAAATGATTTGCCGAATTTGGACTTTTTGGTGTTTATCAGTCTCATATTGCACTTTGTAAGGTTAGATTCAGAACCGTGACAGAAGTCCAAACTGTAGAAGACCAATTTGCGCCTCTCCGAAAGGGGGGCGCGCGAAGAAAGTCAGGTCTACAGCAAACCATGCCACAACCTTGGCTAGCATGCCATGCCACAGCCTTAGCCAACAGCACAGGCCGCACCCTTAGCCAACAGTCCGTCATATGGCCCATAGCCTTGGCCAGTATGCTGCAACCTTGGCCACAACATAGGCCGCAGCCCAGGCCGCCACACATCTTATCCAAGTGGAAATTGTTGCATGTCGTATTGCACTGGTTGTTTTCTATCACTTATTGTGTATTTATCTCTTTGTCCGACAAATGTGTCGTATTTCGTACATTTTTACCGCTTGTTTTGAACATGATTCTTTTATATTCTTATCTAAACCATGCCATATAATTAACAATGCGCTAGTATTAATTTTAAATGTCATTTCTTATTTTTTTGTTATTTTTCTGAAGTTTTTTGAATTTTTTAAATATTTATTTACTTATAAAAATTAAACTAAAATAAATAAAAATTGAAAAAATAATTTAAAATTTACTATAATTACTAGTGCCTCATCCTTTAATTATTGGAATCATTTCTATAATTTTTTGACTATTTTTAGTAATCTTTTAAAATTTATTAAATATTTATTTACTTATAAAAATTAAAATAAAATAAAAAAATAATCTAAAAATTACTATAATTACAAGTGCCTCATCGTTTAATTATTGGGATCATTTCTTCAATTTTCTTATGACTATTTTTAGTAATTTTTATTATTTTTTAAGTATTAAAATAGAAATAAGTTAAAATAAAATTTTACAGCAGCCAAATATTTTTTTTCAATTTTTTTTATGTTGTCTTTAATTATTTTCTTCAAGTTATGGTTGAAAATTCATGGAAAAAAATGTTACTTTTAAAAAAAACCCATTATAACTCCTCGAGCACAAGTGATATTTCCTCCTGCCAGATCGAAAAGGGCTTAACAAGCTACTATAAGGAGGGGCACCTCCCAACAAGGCAAGGCCAAGCCACAGGCTAGGCCACACGCCATGCCCAGGCCACGGTTCGCACTTGGCACATGTCATTGCTTGGCTTATGGAAAGCATGGGATGTGTTGAGTGGCGGCCCATGGTGGTGGCGGTGGCCTTCCATACTAACTTAGCGTGCACGCATCTAGGTCCAGCATGCGCATGGCTTAGGCTACGGCCTTACCCGTGGCCTTGTCAACTTGCCTGCTTGGCATGCTCGCGGCCTGGGCAGCATGGCACACCTGGCCTGCACGCGGCATAGGCAGCATGGCATGCCCGCGGCCTGGTGGCGTGGCAACCTAGCCTGCTTGTGGCCTAGGCAATTTTGCACGCCTATGGCTTGGTATGCGCGTGGCCTAGGCAGCGTGGCCTCGCCTGCGTGACCTGGGTGGCCTGGCATGTGTGCGATTTGTGCGTCATGGCATGCATGCGGCTTGGGCAGCGTGGCCTGGAATGCGCACGGCCAAGGCAACATGTCCTGGCTTGCGCACAGCCTGGGCGGCATGGCATTCCTACGCGCGGCCTACGTGGCCTAGCCTGGCATGCATGTGGCCTGTGCATCGTGGCTTGTGAGCCTCACGCGCGTCGATCTTTTGACCATGGTAGCGAGTTGCGCACACGCCTCAGCAGGCCTTAGCACACCTTCACACGTCTAATGATAACAATAACAACACAGGCCGTGGCTCCAGTGCCAGCTTGGCCACAGCCAAGGTAGCAGCACAAGCCGCAGCTAAGGTAGCAGCCCAAGTAGTTGCACATGTCGTAACACAAGCTGCAGCCAAGGCCACAATTAAGGCAGCAGCCCAGGCTGCAACCAAGGTTGTAAACCAGGAAGCAGCCAAAGCAGCAATGCAAGCCGCAACCATGGCAGTAGTGAAGGCAGCAGCCAAGGCAGCACAGCCATGGTCCGAGCCCAAGCAGCACAGCCAAGTGTCACGACCCAAACCCGCCCCTATGCGTTTAGCACCGTAACTGGCTAGTAATCCGTGATTACCGAAGGCCTGCTTAACAGTAAGACAGTATTACAGAGTATAGGGGCATGACGGATGCCAAAACAGTAATTAAACAATGTCCAATGAGCTGTGACAGTCTGTATGCAAAAAGACTTTTCATATATATACACATTCGGAAACGTAAAGATTTACAACGATATCTGAAACATTCAAGACAAGATAAGTCTCGGTACTATACAGGACACAAACAAAAGGGTGAATCTAAAACATCCCACAGCCTTGGCTTGAACAGTACTGGAACCTCGAGGTGAGGCACAAAGGTTGGCTTGACAAAACAGTGCTTAGCCTGATGCCCCTAGCAGCGGTCCGGTGCCTGAACACCTACATATATATATATATATAAGCAGTGAGCTAAAGCCCAGTGAATAACATAATGCGTAAAGTGGTTAAGAATGAATGTCCTTTCAGTATTGAAAACAGTCAATTGATTCAGTATATCAGTCATTCAGTCATAACAGCAATATGTGGCACATCCATTGGCAGAACAGTACAGTAAACAGTAGGTCTTGAAAGACCGAGCAGTCAATGATGGCCATCATAAGAGTAACCAGAAGTTCCAAGATAGGAACGAACAGAGATCTCTATAACAAGATGCAAGAATAAGAATAGAGTTGCTATGGATGCCTGTCTGATTCGAGAATAGAGGACGTACATTCATCCAGTTAACAGTATCAATTTAGAAACAGTACAGTTTAACCATTCAAAAGATATTCATATTTGAACATATCTTTACACAGTTGTTACTCACAAAGTTCAGGGCCACAGTTAAGCTAGAGCGCATCCTCAGATGCCAACCCCACATAGTTTACAGGATGAACACACACTAAGTTCACATTCGGGAATCAAAGACTTAGTCCCTACTTAGACTCGGTGCGGTTCTACATCTTATTAAGATGCCTTAAACTAGGCCTAAGAACGCCTAGGATGGAATGAGGATGCAAGGATGCACTTTTAAACACTTTATAAAATTTTTGAAACAGGTCACGCCGGCGTGGCTTTCACGCCGAGCGACATGCATAAAGGTTCCCCGCTCGAGGTCCACTTCTCACGTTCGAGCGGATTGCAAAACATGGCAAAAGTACTGGATGTGTGAAAATCACGCCGATGGCGCCGACACGCTTCGGCGTGTGACACAAGTCCCCGCCGAAGGCAGTATTTCGCCGAGCGGATCAGAAACAATGCAAAGTGCTGGGAGCACGCATTTCACGCTCGAGCGCCACTTTCCCCGCTCGAGCGTGAGTCCAAATTCTAGAAATTCCATATTTGAACCTCAAGCTCAAAACCAAGTTTCAATGAGCCAAAATCGATCCTTTTGGGCTAATTTTCTGGAAAACACTTGTAAACTCATAGTATTGAATAATTTAAAGCTCAATTTGTAAAATCAAAGCCCAAAGGTGAGTCAATTAAATACCAATTTCAAACCAACTTTCATGAACATGATGTACATGCAACATGCAAATGTTCTAATACACTCAAAGCTTCTAATACATGCTCCAAAGGGCCAATTCTTTCAAAAACAAGATGAATTCATGAACTATGGTCAAAAGATGGACATGCATGAAGCTATTTCATGAAGAACAACTCCAAAACTTCAATAAAAGAGCATGCATGCATGGATTAAGCTTCAATTCAACAATCTTGAACCAATTCTTAATTTAAAACTCTAGTCCTCTAAGAACCATGCAAGAGCTAACTTAATTCACAATTAAAAGGATAAAGTGCTTACCTAGGTTCCTTAATCACAAGTTTAGAAGCTCAATTTTGCAAATCTTCTACAATTTCTTCAAGTCTCCAAGTTAAACTCTCAAGCACAACTCAATTCTCTCACTCTCTCAATTGGCTATGGTTCAAGAAATAGCTGATGAAATGTTTTGTTTGAGTGTAATAAGGCTCAAATGTGTTTTGGATAGTGGCCCATTAAGTGGCAAGGTAGTAAATAAGTCCAAGTGGTGCAATTTATCAATATTTGATCTAATTCAATCATACCAAATCACATTTTAATTAAATATGGCATAAAATCACATAAATTCTAATGATCATAAAACATCGATCAATTTCGGATTCGGCCGCCAACAAGGCCTTCAATTTGCAGTTTAAAGCATAAAACATGGACAGATAATTTAACAGTCAAACAGATAGAAATGCATTTAAACTAGTACATTCAATCAGTCAGTTCAGTATTTCAGTCGATTCAATTACTTATCATAATTGGTCTCAGTTTAGCAGTAATCAGTGGTTAACCAGTAATCAGTGGTGAGGGTTATTACACCAAGGCAGTAGCACTGGCCGCAGCCCATGTCGTCGCCAAGGCTAAGGCGCTGGCCCAATCCCTGACTTTGCACATCGAGCCACGAATATTTTTCGAGGCATCATCATGTTATCCAACTGCAAATTATTTCTTGTTACATTGTGCTGGTTGTTTTGTATCATATTTTTTTGCTATTTTCTTGAATTTTTTGAATTTTTAAATATTTATTTATTTGTAAAAATTAAAATAAAATAAATAAAGATTAAAAAAATATTTAAAAATTATTATAATTACAAGTGCCTCATCCTTTAATTATTGGATTTATTTCTGCAATTTTTTTCACTATTTTTACTATTTTCTTTATTTTTTAAATATTAAAATAGAAATAAATTAAAATAAAATATTCCAGTGACCAAATTTTAAAAAAAAAATTTATGTTGTCTTGATTTATTTTCCTTGAGTTATGATAGAAAATTCGTGAAAAAAAAATGTTACTTTTAAAAAAAAACCCTATTATGACTCCTCGAGCATAGGTGATGTTTCCTCGTGCCAGATGCAAAAGGGCTTAACAAGCTAGTATAAAGGGGGGCACCTTCCTTAAGGCTGGCCAGCATAGCCAGGCCACAGGCCACGCCATGGCCAGCGTCCAAGTTTGGCATATGTCATTGCTTGGCTTGTGGCATTGAAACTCCGTAGCCAAGCATGGGATGCGTTGAGTGGTGGCCCGCGGTGGTGGCGGTGGCTTGGCGGCCTAGGCCGGTAGCGCTATATGGCTTGTGAGCGGCATTGGCTGTGGCCTGGTCGGCATGCCAGCTTGGTGTGCACGCATCCAGGTCCACACCCTTGACATTGCATCTTGGCATGCTCGCGGCCTAGCCGACTTGGCAGCAAGGTGTTCCCGTGGCCTAGGCAGCATGGCATGCCTGCAACCAAAGCAGCATAGTTGTTTGGCATGCGCACAGCCTTGGCAGCGTGCCATGTGCCTGTCCAGGGTGGTATGGCAGCATCATATGCGCGCGGCCTTGGCTTTATGTCATGCGCACGGCCTTGGCAGCCTATCCCACGGGCGGGCTTGTCAACCTAGCCTGCTTGCGGCTTTGTTAACATGCTAGCCCAGTCTACGGGCGGCCTTGGCAGCTGAGCTTGCCCTGTTCCTTTCGAAAAGTATGTCCCTCGGGTAATTGCCATTGGGTTGGCTTTGACTTTTGCCTACAAGTTGCCTACCTTTCCCTTGCGGAAGTTGCCTTACAAAAAGCATGTCCCTCGGGTAATTGCCATTAGGTTGGCTTTGACTTACGTACAAGTTGCCTTGCAAAAAGCATGTCCCTCGGGTAATTTCCATTAGGTTGGCTTTGACTTACGTTCAAGATGCATGTACTTTCCTAGTGGAAACTTGTTACGAAAATTATGTCAATCAAAAGTCGCTTGTTGTCTTTGTTATTTGCAATCGCGCTAACTGGTGCTTGCTCGGCTTCTCTAAATGTTTTCGCACGTTCGCTGGGCTTCTTAGTCCTTCAGGGTGTGATTCGTTTTGGGGGGCTAGTGCATAGGGTACATCATGGCGCGTAAGTTGTGATTGGTTTGTGTGAGTTAGATGGATCCCTGCCTGTGCAACGAACTCCACTAGTGCATTCCTTTTCATCATCAGTGGGATTCTAACAAGTTGCCAGTGCTTTCCTAGTGGAAGCTCCTTGCGAAGAGTTATGTCCCTCAGTAAATTGCCATTTGGTTGGCTTTGACTTGCCTACAAGTTGCCTGCACTTTCCTAGTGGAAGCTCCTTGCGAAAAGTTATGTCCCTCAGGTAATTGCCATTAGACTGGCTTTGACTTGCCAACAAGTTGCGTGCGCTTCCCTAGTAGAAGCTGCCTTGCGAAAAGCACATCTCTCGAGTAATTGCCATTTGGTTGGATTTGACTTACGATCGAGTTGCCTGTGCTTTCCTAATGGAAGTTTCTTGCAAAAAGTATGTCCCTTAGTGGTTTCCTGTTGCCTTTGTTATTTGCAATCGCACTAATCAATGCTTGCTCGGCTTCTCTAAATGTTTTCACACGTTCGTCGGGCTTCTTAGTGCTTCGGGTTATGATTCGTTTTGGGGGGCTGGTGCATAATGTACATCGCAGCGTGTAAGTTGTGACTGGTTTGTGTGAGTTGGATGGATCCCTGTCTGTGCAGCGAACTCCACTGGTGCATTCCTCTTCATCATTCGTGGCATTCCTCTTCATCATCTGTGCATTCCTAGTGGAAGCTCCTTGCAAAAAATTATCTCCCTCAGTTAGTTGCCATTGGGTTGGCTTTGACTTGCCTAAAAGTTGGATGTGCTTTCCTAGTGGAAGCTTGTTACAAAAATTATGTCCCTTGAAAGTCGCTTGTTGTCTTTGTTATTTGCAATCGCTTTAATCGGTGCTTGCTCAGCTTCTCTAAATGTTTTTGCACGTTCGTCAAGCTTCTTAGTCCTTCGAGGTATGATTCATTTTGGGGGGCTGGTGCATAGTGTACGTCATGGCACATGAGTTATGATTGGTTTGTGCAAGTTGGATGGATCCCTGCCTGTGCAGCGAACTCCACTAGTGCATTCCTCTTCATCATCTATGGGATTTCTACAAGTTTCCATCGCTTTCCTAGTGGAAACTCCTTGCGAAGAGTTATGTCCCTCGGTTAATTGCCATTAGGTTGGCTTTGACTTGCCTACAAGTTGCCTGTGCTTTCCTAGTGAAAGCTCCTTGCAAAAAGTTATGTCCCTCTGGTAATTGCCATTATGTTAGCTTTGATTTGCCTACAAATTTCCTGTGCTTCCCTAGTGGGAGCTGCCTTGTGAAAAGAACGTCCCTTTGGTAATTTCCATTTGGTTGGCTTTGACTTACGAATGAGTTGCCTGTGCTTTCCTAGTGGATGCTTGTTGTGAAAAGTATGTCTCTCAGAAGTTGCCTATTGCTTTTGTTATTTACAGTTGTGCTAACCAGTGCTTGCTCGGCTTCTCTAAATGTTTTCTCACGTTCGTCTGGCTTCTTAGTCCTTTGGGTTGTGATTTGTTTTGGGGGGCTGGTGCATAGTGTATGTCGTGGCACGTGAGTTGTGATTGGTTTGTGCGAGTGAGATGGATCCCTACCTGTGTGGCGAACTCTTCTAGTGCATTCTTCTTCATTCGTGCTTGAAGGCAAAATTTTGCCTTCTGCCTCTCATGGGTTCCTGTGTTGCCTACCTTACGAAAAGGAATTCGGTCTGAATCATGTGCCTATATTCGTCTTGCCACCTCGTGGCGTTGGGTGAACCCCAAAGTATCTCATGTGTTCCATACTGTCTTCATGTTGTTGTGTTGGTAGCATGGCCCGCGGGCAGTTATACTCGTGCTCTCGGATTCATAGCCTTGTGCGGGTACACGTGATCTTCGACCTTCGTTTCCCTACCAAGCGTTCATTGCTCATTGTGGGCTACGGTCGTGCCTGCCTCTGACCTTGCCAACTCTGTTGGTCGGGCTTATGCAGTGCCGGCGTCGTAAAAAAGGAATGCTACCTGGTTAATCTTGCCAGTAGTCATATGCTTGTCTCAAAGATTAAGCCATGCATGTGTAAATATGAACTAATTCAGACTGTGAAACTGCGAATGGCTCATTAAATCAGTTATAGTTTGTTTAATGGTATTTGCTACTTGAATAACTATAGTAATTCTAGAGCTAATATGTGCAACAAACCCTGACTTCTAAAAGGGATGCATTTATTAGATAAAAGGTCGACGTGGGCTATGCCCGTTGCTCTGATGATTCATGATAACTCGACTGATGCACGACCTTTGTGTCGGTGACGCATGATTCAAATTTCTGTCTATCAACTTTTGATGGTAGGATAGTGGCCTACTATGGTGGTGACGGGTGATAGAGAATTAGGGTTTGATTCCTGAGAGGAAGCCTGAGAAATAGCTACCACATTCAAGGAAGGCATCAGGCGTGCAAATTTCCCAACCCTGACACGAGGAGGTAGTGACAATAAATAACAATACTACGCTCTTTGAGTCTGTTAATTGGAATGAGTACAATCTAAATCCCTTAATGAGGATCCATTTGAGGGTAAGTCTGGTACCAACAGCCGTGGTAATTCTAGCTCCAATAACGTATATTTATGTTGTTGTAGTTAAAAAGCTCGTAGTTGGATTTTGGGTTTGGTCGACCGATCTGCCTCAGGTGTGCACTGGTCGTCTCGTCCCTTCTATCGGCAATGTGCTCCTGGTCTTAATTGGCCGGTTCGTGCCTCTAGCACTGTTACTTTAAAGAAATTAGAGTGCTCATAGCAAGCCTATGCTCTGGATACATTAGCACGAGATAACATCATAGGATTTCGATCCTATTACGTTGGCCTTCGGGATCGGAGTAATGATTAATAGGGACAATTGGGGACATTCGTATTTCATAGTCAGAGGTGAATTTGTTGGATTTATGAAAGACGAACAACTGTGAAAGTATTTTCCAAGGATGTTTTCATTAATCAAGAACGAAAGTTGGGGGCTCGAAGATGATCCGATACCGTCCTAGTCTCAACCATACACGATACCGACCAAGGATCTGTAGATGTTACTTTTAGGACTCCGTTGGCACCTTATAAGAAATCAAAGTTTTTGGGTTCCGAGGGGAGTATGGTCGTAAGGCTAAAACTTCAAGGAATTGACAGAAGGGCACCACTAGGAGTGGAGCCTGTGGCTTAATTTGACTTAACACGGGAAAACTTACCAGGTCTAGACATAGTAAGGATTGACCAATTGAGAGCTCTTTCTTGATTCTATAGGAGGTGGTGCATGGTCGTTCTTAGTTGGTGGAGCGATTTGTCTGGTTAATTCCGTTAACGAACGAGACCTCAACCTGCTAACTAGCTATGTGGAGGTGACCCTCCATAGCTAGCTTCTTAGAGGGACTATGGCCCTTCAGGCCACGGAAGTTTGAGGCAATAACAAGTCTATGATGCCCTTAGATGTTCTGGGCCACACGCGTGCTACACTGATGTATTTAACGAGTCTATGGCCTTGGCTGATAGGCCCGCGTCATCTTTGAAATTTCGT
Source organism: Camellia lanceoleosa (assembly GCA_025200525.1). Taxonomy (NCBI): domain Eukaryota; kingdom Viridiplantae; phylum Streptophyta; class Magnoliopsida; order Ericales; family Theaceae; genus Camellia; species Camellia lanceoleosa. Next base: position 850,998 of record CM045771.1, read on the forward strand.
CATGATGGGGATAGATCATTGCAATTGTTGGTCTTCAACATGGAATTCCTCGTAACTACGAGTCATCAGCTCACATTGACTACGTCCTTGCCCTTTGTACACACCACCCGTCACTCGTACTGATGAATGGTTCAATGAAGTGTTCGGATCACGGTGACATGGGTGGTTCGCTGCCGACAACGTCGTAAGAAGTCCACTGAACCTTATAATTTAGAGGACGAAGAAGTTGTCATATTACCTGTGAAAGGATCATTGTCGATGCCCTTGCATAGAAGAACAACCTGCGAACTTGTCATATTACCGCTAGGGAAGCAGGAGACAGGCCATTAGCTCCCTTCTATGGCCCCTCATCGGGAGTGCGCCCAGGGCCCCTCCGGGGGCAGTAGGTGCCATTCCTTAACAAAACAACAAACCCCGGCGTGAATTGCGCCAAGGAACTTGAACAAAGAGAGCACGCTCATGTGCTGCATCACACGAAAAAAACTAAACGACTCTTGGCAATGGATATCTCGGCTCTCGCATCAATGAAGAACGTAGCGAAATGTGATACTTCGTATGAATTACATAATCCCGTGACCCATCGAGTCTTTGAACGAAATTTGCACCCAAAGCCATTAGGTTGAGGGCACGTCTGCCTGGGCGTCTCACGTTGCATCGCCCATACCCCCTCTCCTCGAAGGGAAGGGTTACGAGCGGATGTTCGCCCCCCCCCCCGGCGAGGTTGGCCTAAAAACGAGTCTCCCGCGATAAACGACGCGTCGCGACGAGTGGTGGTTGACAAACCGTTGCGTCGCCTCGCACGCGTCCGAGTTGTCGCGGGAGGTTTATTGTGACCTTATCGCACAGCTACCAAGGCACTCCGATCGCGACCCCAGGTCAGGCAGGATTACCCACTGAGTTTAAGCATATCAATAAGCGGAGGAAAAGAAACTTACAAGGATTCCCCTAGTAACGGCAAGCAAACCAGGAATTGCCCAACTTGAAAATCGAGCAACCCCGTTGTTCAAATTGTAGTCTGGAAAAGCATCCTCAACGGCGGACCGGGCCAAGTCCCCTGGAAAGAGGCGTCGGAAAGGGTGAGAGCCCCATTGTGCCCGGACCCTGTCGTACCACGAGGCGCTGTCTACGAGTCAGGTTGTGTGGGAATGTAGCCCTAATCGGGCGATAAATTCCGTCCAAGACTAAATACGGGTGAGAGACCGATAGCGAACAAGTACCGCAAGGGAAAGATGAAAAGGACTTTGAAAAAAGAGTCAAAGAGTGCTTGAAATTGTCAGGAGGGAAGTGGATGGGGACTAGTGATGCACCCTAATCGGATGTGGAATGGCAACTTGCTAGTCTGCCGATCAACTTGGGGCGTGGACCGGTGTTGATTGGTGCAGAGGCCAAAGCCCACGCTCCTAGCACCGGCCTACATGCTCCCCATTCGGCCCGTCTTGAAACACGGACCAAAGAGTCTGACATGTGTGCAAGTCAATGGGTGAGAAAACTCGTAAGGCATAAGAAAGCTGATTGATGGGATCTCCTCGTGGGTTACTTGATCTTTTGAGAAGGGTTCTAGTGTAAGCATGCCTGTCGAGACTCAAAAGATGGTGAACTATGCCTAAGTGGGGCGAAGCCAAAGGAAACTTTGGTGGAGGCCCACAGCGATACTGATGTGCAAATCGTTCGTCTGACTTGGGTATAGGGGCAAAAGACTAATCAAACCGTCTAGTAGCTGGTTCCCTCCGAAGTTTCCCATAGGATAGGTAAAGCTCGGACTCAAGTTCTATCAGGTAAAGCCAATGATTAGAGGTATTGAGAGTGCACGCCCTCGACCTATTCTCAAACTTTAAATAGGTAGGACAGTGCGGCTGCTCCATTGAGTCGTGCCACGAAATCGAGAACTCCAAGTGGGCCATTTTTGGTTGGTAGAACTGGCGATAGGGAATGAACTAGAAGCTGGGTTATGGTGCCCAACTGCACGTTAACCTAGAACCCACAAAGGGTGTTGGTCAATTAAGACAGTAGAACGGTGGTCATGGAAGTCAAAATCCGCTAAGGAGTGTGTAACAACTCACTTGCCGAATCAACTAGCCTTGAAAATGGATGGCGCTTAAGCACGGGACCTATACCAGGCCGTCAGGGCAAGTGCCAGGCCCCAATGAGTAGCAGGGCACAATGGTCGCTGTGAAACCTTAAGCGTGAGCCCGGGTGGAGCAGCCCTTGGTTCGGATCTTGGTGGTAGTAGCAAATATTCAAATAAGAACTATGAAAGCCGAAGAGGGGAAAGGTTCCATGTGAATGGCACTTACACATGGGTTAGTCGATCCTAAGAGTTGGGGGAAGCTTGACAAAGAGTGCGTTTAGCGCGAGCTTCGAAAGGGAATCGGGTAAAAATTCTTGAACCAAGACGTGGTGGCTGACGGCAACGTTAGGGAGTACGGGGAATTGGCGGAGGCCTCGACAAGAGTTATCTTTTCTGTTTAACAGCCTACCCACCCTGGAAATGGCTTAGCCGAAGGTAGGGTCCAGCAGCTGGAAGAGCACTGCACGTCGCGTGGTGTCCGGTGCGCCCCCCGGCGGCCCTTGAAAATTTAGAGGACCGAGTGCCTCCTATGCCCGGTTGCACTCATAACCGCATCAAGTCTCCAAGGTGAACAGCCTCTAGTCAATAGAAGAATGTAGGTAAGAAAAGTCGGCAAAATGGATTAGTAAGTTCGGGAAAATGATTGGCTCTGAGGACTGGGCACAAGGGTCCTCGCCCCAACTCTGCCGCATTGTCACCGATCGCTTGCTACTCCCATGGTGAAAGTGTGTCGGATGCAGCCGAGGATGGACCGGGAACAGTTCCTTGTAGGGCCTTCCCCGGGCAATGAACAGTCAATTCAGAACTGGTATGGACAAGGGGAATCCGACTGTTTAATTAAAACAAAGCATTGTGATGGTCCCTGCAGATGCTCACGTAATGTGATTTCTGCCCAGTGCTCTGAATGTTAAAGTGAAGAAATTCAACCAAGTGTGGGTAAACGGCGAGAGTAACTATTACTCTCTTAAGGTAGCCAAATGCCTCGTTATCTAATTAGTGACGCACATGAATGGTTTAACGAGATTCCTGCTGTCCCTGTCTACTATCCAGCAAAACCACAGCCAAGGGAATAGGCTTGGCATAATCAGCAGGGAAAGAAGACCATGTTGAGCTTGACTCTACTTGACTTTGTGAATTCACTTGAGAGGTGTAAGGTAAGTGGGAGCCAGAAACATCAAAAGTGAAATACCACTACTTTTAACGTTATTTTACTTATTTTGTGAATTGGAGGCAGGGCATTGCCCCTCTTTTTGGACCTAAGGCCCGCCTCAGTGGGCCGATCTGAGTAGAAGACATTGTCAGGTGGGGAGTTTGGCTGGGGTGGCACATCTGAAAAGATAACGCAGGTATCCTAAGATGAACTCAACGCGAACAGAAATCTCGTGTGGAACAGAAGGGTAAAAGCTCGTTTGATTTTGATTTCCAGTACGAATACGAACCGTGAAAGCGTGGCCTAACGATCCTTTAGACCTTCGGAATTTGAAGCTAGAGGTGTCAGAAAAGTTACCACAGGGATAACTGGCTTGTGGCAGCCAAGCGTTCATAGCGACGTTGCTTTTTGATCCTTCGATGTCGGCTCTTCCTATCATTGTGAAGCAGAATTCACCAAGTGTTGGATTGTTCACCCACCAATAGGGAACGTGAGCTAGGTTTAGACCATCATGAGATAAATAGTTTTACCCTACTGATGACAGTGCCGCAATAGTAATTCAACCTAGTATGAGAGGAACCGTTGATTCGCACAATTGGTCATCGCATTTCGTTGAAAAGACAGTGGCGCAAAGCTACTGTACACTGGATTATGACTGAACGCCTCTAAGTTAGAATTCAAGCTAGAAGTGACGCATGCGCCTGCCGCCCATTTACCGACCCGCAGTAGGGGCCGTCCGACCCCTAAAGGCACGTGCCGTTGGTGAAGCCCGCACGGAGTACAATTCCTATCTCGAGCAACGGGTAGAACCCTTTGCAGATGACTTAAATACGCAACAGGGTATTGTAAGTGGCAGAGTGGCCTTGCTGCCACGATCCACTAAGATTCAGTCTTGCGTCGCTCCGATTCGTTCTTTCCCCCACTCTTTGTCCCTCCTCCGACTGGTTGCCCGTAAGGTCCGAGAACATATAATTAAGCCCAAGTGCGCACCTTGAGACACGAAAACGATTCACATGCGTGCCGATATGAAATTCCTAAGGCCTAAGGGGATTGCTAACACTTTATGACGAGTTGTGCGACAGCAACCTTAGTCAGCATGCTGCAGCACAAGCTGCATCATTGGCCGGCATGCCAAGTCCGAGAACACATAATATAGCCCAAGTGCATGCCTCGAGACAAGAAAACGATTCGCATGCATGCCGAAACAAAGGTCCTAAGGCCTAAGGGGATTGCAAACACTTTTGCAACGAGTTGTGCGACAGCCGCCTTGGCCAGTAAGCTATAACCTTGGCCAGCATGCTGTAGAGCATGCCATAGCCTTGGCCAACATTCTATAGCACAGGCTGCTGCATTAGCAAGCATGCCAAGCCAAAACCTTGGTCAACGTGCCATGCCACAGCCTTGGCTAGTATGCTATGCCACAGCCATGGCCAACATCCCATGCCATAGCCTTGGCCAACATGCCATGCCACAGCCTTAGACAGCAACATGGCATGCCATAGCCTTGGCCAGCATGCCAGGCCAAAGCCTTGGCCAGCAAGCCATGCCACAACCTTGGCCAACATGCTGCAGCACAGGCCGCAGCCTTGGCCAACATGCCATGCCACAGCCTGGGCTTGCATGCTGCAACATACGCCACAGCTTTGGGCAGCATGCCATGCCACAGGCTTAGCTAGCATGCCATGCCACAGCCTTGGCGGCGGCGATGAGCCGCAACCTTGGCGATAATATAGGCCCTGACCTTTGGCCAACAGCCGCAAAGTCTCTGCCTTGGCCAACAATCCATTGTACGACCTCAGCCTTGGCCAGCATGCCGCAACCTTGGCCACAGCCCAGGCCGCCACACATCGAGCCGCAATTACTTTTTGTGGTATCATCATCTTATCCAAATGGAAATTGTTTAATGTTGCATTGCACCAGTTGTTTTCTATCGCTTATTGTGTATTTTATCACTTTGCCTATCAAATGTGTCGTATTTCGTACATTTTTACCGCCTGTTTTGAACATGATTATTTTATATTCTTACCTAAACCAAGCCATACAATTAATAATGCACTAGTATTAATTTTAAATGTAATTTCTTATTTTTTTGATATTTTTCTTTAGATTTTCAAAATTTTTAAATATTTATTTACTTATAAAAATTAAAATAATTACATAAAAATTTAAAAAATAATTAAAAAATTACTATAATTACTAGTGTCTCATCCTTTAATTATTGGAGTCATTTCTACAATTTTTTCACTATTTTTAGTAATTTTTATTATTTTTTAAGTATTAAAAATAGAAATAAACTAAAATAAAATATTCTGGTAGCCAAATATTTTTGTCAATTTTTTTTTTATGGTGTCTTTAATTATTTTCTTCAAGTTATGGTTGAAAATTCATGAAACAAAACGGTACTGTTTAAAAAAAAAAAAAACCCATTATGACTCATCGAGCATAAGTGATGTTTCCTCCTGCCAAGGCCAAAAAGGATTAACAAGCTACTATAAGGAAAGGGCACCTCCCAGCAAGGCAAGGCCAGGCCGTAGGCTAGGCCACAAGCCACGCTCAGGCCACGCAGCGTGCTTGGCACATGCCGTTGATTGGCTTATGGCAAGCATGGGATGTGTCGAATGGCACCTCGTGGTGGTAGCAGTGGCATGCCCACCTTCACCAACGGCGTGGCAAGGCCCATGTGTGGGTTGGCCGACATGCCTGCTTGGCGTGCATGCATCCAAGCCATGGCCTAGCAGCCCAGAATGCCCGCAGGTTGGGCTACGGCCTTACCCACAGCCTTGTCGACTTGCTCGCATAGCATGTGCGAGACCTAGGCAAGATGGCACTCTCGCGACCTCTTTGGCGGCGTAGCCTGGCACAGATGGCTTCATCGCATACGGCACGAGTGGCGTGGCAACCTAACTCGCAAGAACCTAGGTAGCGTGGCAGCATGGCCTCTTTTACACAGCCTAGGCGGCCTGGCATGAGTGCGGCCTGGGCGGCATGGTATGCACGTGGCCTTGGCAGCTTGGCATACCCACGGTTTGGACCACCTAGCATACGCACGACCTAGGTAGCATGGCCTGGCATGCCTACAGCCTTAGCTGCCTGGCTTGCATACGACTTGGGTAGCATGGCATTCTGTTAAGAGACCTACGTGGCTTGGCCTGCTCGCGGCCTTGGCAGCCTGGCTTGGCATGCGCATGGCCTAGGCAACTTGTCCTGCGCATGGCCTGTGTAGTGTGGCTTGTGCGCCTCCCGCGCGGTTATCTTTTGACCGCAGTGCGCAAGTTGTGCGCACATTCGCACACGCCTTAGCACGCCTTCACACGCCATGCACTTCTAATGATAACAATAACAATGCAGGCCATGGCTTTGGCGCCTTCCCTAGCAGCAGCGCAGGCCGCAACCAAGGTCGAAGCCCAGGTAGTAGTCAAGACAGCAGCACATGCTGCAGCCAGGCCGTAGCCAAGGCAGCAACACATCCCGCAACATAGGCCACAGCTAAGGCAGCAGCCCGGGCCGCAACCCAGGCTGTAGCTAAGGTAGCATAACCCAAGCAGTAACGCAGGCCGTAGCCAAGGCTGCAACCTATGCAGAAGCACATGCCGCAGCATAGGCCATAGCCAAGGTCGTAGCACAGGCCATAGCCAAGGCAGCACTCAAGACAAGAGCTGTTCGTGATAGCCAAGGCCGAGCATCAATCAAGGCAACAAAGACATGCCGCAAAGATGCCAAGGTTGCAACCAGCAAAGCGGCGGTCTTGTTGCACCCTAGGTCATGACCAAGGCGGCGATCGCCGCAACACAATCCGCAACCCATGTCGCCACCAAGGCCGCGTCGAAAGCAGCGTCCTCAGCTTTGCACATCGAGCCGCGAATACTTTTTGAGGCATCATCACATTATCCAATTGCAAATTATTTCATGTCACTTTGCACTGGTTATTTTGTATCACTTACTGTGTCTTTTAGCGCTTTGTCCAACAATGTGTCATATTTCGTACGTTTTTAACGTTTGTTTTGAACATGATTGTTTTATATTCTTACCTAAACCATGCCATATATAATTAATAATGGACTAGTATTTCTTTTTAATGTCATTTCCTTTTCTTTTTTTTGCTATTTTTCTTTAATTTTTTGAATTTTTTAAAATATTTATTTATTTGTAAAAATTAAAATAAAATAAATAAAAATTAAAAAAATATTTAAAAATTAATATAATTACAAGTGCCTCATCTTTTAATTATTGGATTCATTTCTACAATTTTTTCACTATTTTTACTAATTTTCATTATTTTTTAAATATTAAAATAAAATATTCCGGTGGCCAAATATATATATATATATATATATTTTATGGTGTCTTGATTTATTTTCTTTGAGTTATGATTGAAAATTCGTGAAAAAAAAAACGTTACTTTTTTTTAAAAAAATCCCATTATGACTCCTCGAGCATAGGTGATGTTTCCTCCTGCCGGATGGAAAAAGGCTTAACAAGATACTATAAGGGAGGCACCTCCCTTAAGGCTAGCCAACATGGCCAGGCCACAGGCCACACCTATGCTAGGGTGCGTGCTTGGCATATGCCATTGCTTGGCTTGTGGCATTGAAACTCCATAGCCAAGCATGGAATGTATCGAGCGACAGCCCACGATAGTGGCGGTGGCATGGCGGCCTTGGCTGGCAGCGCTGTATGGCTTGTGCGCGACATTGGCCGCAGCCTGGTCGGCATACCAACTTGGCATACACACATGTAGGTCTGCGCCATTGATATTGCAGTATGGCATGCTTGTGGCCTAGCCAACTTGGCAACAAGGCGTGCCCGCAGCCTATGCAGCATGCCAGCATGGCATGCCCGCAGCCTAGCCAACCTGGCTGCCTAGCCTATGCATGGCCTTGGCAACATGGCCTGCCCGTGACCTAGGCAACATGGCAGCCTGGCCTGTGCGCGGCCTTGGCAGCATGTCAAACTTGTAGCTTTGGCAGCATGCCAGCCTAGTCTGCACACGTCCTCGGTAGCCTAGCCTGCGTGCGACATTGGTAGCATGGAATGCCCGAGGCCTAGCCAGCATGTCTGCCTGGCTTGCACGCAACCTTGGCAGCATGTTAAGCCCGCAGCATAGCAGCCTAACTTACGAGACGCTTAGGCAACATGGCATGCCTGCGGCCTAGCTAGCATGGCTACTTGGCCTGTGTGCGGCCTTAGCATCTTGGCATGCCTGTGGCCTTGGTAGCATGTCAAGCCTTAGGCCTAGGTAGCATGGCATGCCCACGGCTTAGGCAACATGGCTGTTTGGCATGTGCGTGGCATGCGCATGTCTAAGGTGGCATGGAAGCATCACATGTGCGCGGCCTTGGCAGCCTGGCCTACTTGCGGCCTTGTCAGCATGCCAGCCCAGCTTATGAGCGGCCTTCACAGCCTTGCTTGCTCTGCTCCTTTCGAAAAGTATGTCCCTCGGGTAATTGCCATTGGGTTGGCTTTAACTTTTGCCTCCAAGTTGCCTGCCCTTCCCTTGTGAAAGTTGCCTTGCGAAAAAAATGTCCCTTGGGTAATTGCCATTAGGTTATCTTTGACTTACGTACAAGTTGCCTTGCGAAAAGCATGTCCGTCGGGTAATTGCCATGTGGTTAGCTTTGATTTACGAACGAGTTGTCTGTGCTTGCCTAGCGGAAGCTTGTTGTGAAAAGTATGTCCCATGGAAGTTGCCTATTGCCTTTGTTATTTGCAGTCGCGCTAACCGGTGCTTGCTCGGCTTCCCTAAATGTTTTCGCACATTCATCGGGTTTCTCAGTCCTTCGAGGTGTGATTCATTTTGGGGGGTTGGTGCATAGTGTACGTTGTGGCGCGTGAGTTGTGATTGGTTTGTGTGAGTTGGATGGATCCCTGCCTGTGTAGCGAACTCCACTAGTGCATTTTTCTTCATCATCCGTAGGATTCCTACACGTTGCCTACGCTTTCCTAGTAGAAGCTCCTTGCGAAAAGTTATGTCCCTTAGTTAATTGCCATTAGATTGGCTTTGACTTGCCTACAAGTTGCCTGCGCTTTCATAATGGAAGCTTCTTACGAAAAGTTATGTCCCTCGGGTAATTGCCATTAGGTTGGCTTTGACTTGCCTACAAGTTACCTATGTTGGAAGCTGCCTTGCGAAAAGCATGTCCCTCGGGTAATTGCCATTTGGTTGGCTTTGACTTACAAACGAATTGCCTGTGCTTTCCTAGTGGAAGCTTGCTGCGAAAAGTATGTCCCTCGGAAGTTGCCTGTTGCCTTTGTTATTTGCAGTTGCACTAACCGGTGCTTGCTCGGCTTCTTTAAATGTTTTTATTACATTCGTCAAGCTTCTTAGTCCTTCAGGGTGTGATTAGTTTTGGGGGGCTGGTGCATAGTGTACGTTGTGGCGCGTGAGTTGTGATTGGTTTGTGCGAGTTGGATGGATACTTGCCTGTACAGCGAACTGCATTGGTCCATTCCTCTTCATCATCCGTGGGATTCCTACAAGTTGCTTGCGCTTTCCTAGTGGGAGCTCCTTGCGAAAAGTTATGTCCCTCGTATATTCACCACCCTTAGATCATGTATTCAAGAAAATTTTCATTTAGGGTTTTCAATTCAGTTAAAATTTATTTATTTATTTATTTATTTCGAAAACCTAGGATTTTTGTGTGTAAAAGATAATTAGAAAATTAATTTAATTATTATTAGGATTTTGGAAATGATTATTGAGTTCCAGTTCAATTAGGGTTTTCGAGTTTTCGATTGGCGCGCATTGTAGACACCTCATTTTTTACTGTCCTTAAGACTTAGACGTCATTGTTTGAACACTTGATGATCATCCATGCTCGTGTTCGTTTAGAGCGCCTAAAGTTCTTGGTAGAATGCCTTGCCTTCGGACCTCTCGACTTGTCTGTTTTGTGCTTGGTTGTGCACCAAGGACTTGCATCTTTGCTTCTGGGGGAAGAGGGTGGCCTGCTGGCCAGCCCTACAACCCATCGGCTAGGCCTTGCTTCCATCGGCCATCAGTGGTGGCCGGTCGGCCTTGCTAATGGCCGGTCGGCCACAAGTTTTGGCCGAAGCCCTTTTTTCTGCTTTTGCAGATATTTTTGGTGCCAGTTGTTCTAGCTGTTGAACACTGAGCTCATCCTCTATACACGTGTATGGAGGGATGAAGCAAACTTTTTGCTTGCATTTCCTATGTAAGGGGAGCTCCCTCCCCCTATTTGAGGGTTACAAAATTTCAAAGCTAAAATTTCCCTCTCTCTCTCTAGAATTCTCTCTCTCTCTCTCTATATATATATATTATGCTATATTGAGCTTGAAAGTGTGTTTTGTTTTCTTCACATTTTTGCACACAACCCTCTTAGCCAAACATCTTGACCTTGGAGCTGAGATTCCTTAAGGCTTGTTTGGGCCTCCTAAAGCTGGTTTTTGGCTCAAAAGTTGTCCTCTTACTGTTGTGCTTCAAGGGTGAGCATATTCCCTTTTTAAGCTTATTTTTGTATACCATCTTAGCCACCTTTGCATGCTATTTTAGGCTTGGTTGTTAACTACAAAAAGCTCTATTTTTAAGTGTTAAAAATGTTGGTTTGAGTCCTTGTTGGGGTTAGGGGTGGTCTACCCTCTTTGGTTGCTTATTTGCTAAGCTTTTGTACCACCTATTCAAACTATCTCTTTTTGGCCTTTTAACTACTGAATTCCAGAGGAAGTTCAGTGGTGGAAAGGTGGTTTTGAAGTCCCAAATAGGAGGGGGTGGTCCCCTCTCCTCTTGTCTTGCTTGCGTGTGTTGATGGCCTACTAAATGAGCATGTGTTTCTACTTCTTTGTGGCTTTGTTCAAGCATGCTTTTGTGACTTTTTAGACCTTCCATGACTCTATTTTTGGTTTGTTTGATCATTGGTTGCTTGCTTCTTACACTTGTAGTGTAACCTTGCTCACTAGCTTTGCATGCTTGCTACTTTAGCCCATTATTCTAGCGTATTTTGTCTATACTCCAGCATGCTTTTACTCATGTTTTAGCATGCTTTAACTCTATTTTGAATGGTCAGGGTCATTTGAGCATTGCTTAGTATGGTTGTAGTGTAAAGGGCCTTGACTAGCTTTGAGTTTGGAGGCCTTTAACATGTTATGCTTATGATGTTTGCATGGTATGGCACCATTTAGCATGTAATTTCAGTGCATATAGTGTAGTCACACTCTCAGATATTTCACTTCTTTATAGCTTTTGAGGGTTGTGTATTATGCCTTGCTTATAGGCTAACATGTGTGCATGTTCTTCTAGCATTTTGAGCTTCCATTTCAGCATGTTTAGGCCATTATTTTGGCATGATTGAGCTCTGTCCAGGGCTGGTTTGGACATTTGTGCTATGTATTGCATGCCTCTTGTGTATTGCTCTTTACTAGCTTTGATGTTTTTGGTCCTCAACATGCCATGTTTGCATTGCTTGCATGCTTTAAGGTCTTTAGCATGCCATTTCAGCACTAAACATCTCCCAACTCTCTCATTTTTTCATTCTTCCATTTCATTTGAGGGTTGTTTGGCCTTGAGATTGTGTTTGAGCTTGGGATTGAGACTTATGCTTAAATGGCTTTAACCCTCTATTGAGGGTTCCTCTTTGTCAAAGGCATGGTGTCTCCTATGCCTTAAACCATTCTTTTGGTTGACCTCCTCTCCTTACAGGACTTGCATGTTGGACTTAACCAATTAAAGAATGGATTGGTAATGTAAAATGTGTAAACAAGAATCGAGCAAAGTAAAACATGCCAAGATAACATATGTGTGTTGCATTGCATGTGTTTGGATCGGACGTTAATCCAAATACTAGAAATGTGGCACGTTTCATACTCAAAGTGATGAATCGTGTTGCGTTTCTTGATCCTTGTCACCCTTGATCATGCATGATAGGGTGACGACACTTAGAGTCTTATGTGTGCATTCACTAACATTGTGCAAGCTTGACTCTTTGGCCACCATGCATTGAGATGCATGGTTGGTGGCTTGAGAGCCGAGTATTACGTTTATTTGAGCTTGAGATATGATAAGGAGGGTAGTTGCACACACATTTCCTTGCAAATACACTGCCATGCCTCTGTTTGTGCTCTGTTGTAGCAAAAGGAGAAATTGTAGGAATCAGTGGCCGACCGGCCACCCAAGCCAGCTGACCGGCCACCAGTGTTAGCCGATGTCCACCAATCATAGCCAATCAACCACCAGTGTGTTCTTGGGATCAAACAAAAGCAATCTGGAGGTTGGCACAATTTTCAGAAGTCAAAAGAGTGCAAACAGAGGCATTTAGAGGCAAGGTAGTGATTTCTAGGAGGATGCGACCAAGCATGCATGCCTCCCTCATCTGCGATTTCATTTTCATCGCTTCATTAGCTAGTTGTAGTTAATTAATGTGCTGTAATTAATTTAGCTTAGTTTATTTTTTAATATTCTAATTAGCTTAGATTAGCTAATTGATTAATTCGGTTTGTAATTAATTAGTTTAATGTAGCTAGTTATTCAATTCGGTTTTGTAATAATTAATTAGCTAGAGTAGTTAATTAGTTGATTTGTAGTACGTAGCTTAGCTTAGCTTATTTATTCAGACCCTCCTCCGAGAGGGGCACAATGTTGTAATAAGTGTGCACGTGTGTGTGAATGTCTTCCAACCCCACGTCTTTCTCCCTTTTACGTATCTGCTTTCAGTGGTTAGATTAGGGCATATTTTGATTAGCATACCTTATGCTTGCATACGTGCATCATTCATTTGTCTTGCATGCACCGGGCTCAGCGCATCATACAAACTACATTGTCTTTCAATACTTATTTGAATACGTATTTCAAAGCATGTTATCAAATTGTTGCATTTCATATGCCATCTTAGATAGCCGAGCCTATTTAGTTGCATTTTTGTATGTGTTGCATTAGGCATTTTAACATAGCTAGGATCATGCATGATTTCTAACTAGTTCTCTATTTCAGCTTGGAGTACGCTGTAAGTGTTTACGCTTTAGCATACTTGCATGCGTGTGAGTGTTGCCATGATAGCATGCTTGCCATAAGGCTACTTGCTTAAGTGCTTAACTGCATGAATGCCTGTGGATGAAGGCTTCGTTGCCTGAATTGGGACAATTCGATAAATGCGAGTTTTAAGCCCACTTTGCGAAGTGGCAAAATTATGTTTTAAGCCCACTTGAGGGTGGCAAATTCACGCTTTAGCCTACTTGCGAGTAACACTTTCAAACCATTTTTGAAAACAAACATGAGTTGTTTTGTTCCAATTCTCGTGATTAAGTCTATACTTGTATGCTATGCACATCACATAGTAAGGTAGCTAAATAACCGGAATAAGAATGCATGTGTTTTCAAAACAATATATCATGATTAGTAGAGGCCGATCCTTTGATCGGGAGAGCGGGGGTGCTCATTTCATGACCTTCCCCCCTCGTACCCAAGTTCTCGAGCTGAGGCAACTTTGGTGATGATGGACATGTGGCCTTAGGCACGAGTCAAGGTTTCCTAAATTTCCCAAAAAACAAAACATTTAGGTGAAGAATCTGTAATTTGGCAAAGCAGTCCATGTTTGGCACTTCTTGATAAAAATCGATTTTCCAAAAACAATTTGTCGGATTTGGACTCTTTGGTGATTTATCAGTCTTACATTGCACTTTGTGAGACTAGATACAGAACCATGACAGGAGTCCGAACTATAGTAGCTATGAACCCAAATTCGCGCCCTCTCCGAAAGGGGGGCGCGCGGAGGAAGTTCGGGCGGTCTACACGCATGTTCGACTCTATAACTAGAATTGAAGATAAATAAGGATTTAAGGGTCTTGATTGAAAGAATTCAAAAGTCAAGGACTTCATAGGTTTTACAAAGGTTAGGGGCCTGACAAATAATACCAAAGTAAAGAGGTAGATGAATGAGTTTCAAACATTTGTAAAAAAAAAAACCATTCTAGTTCACAAGACTAAAAACATTCTAACATTTTATAACGGCCCTCATTTTGCCTTAGTCATATTCTTGAGAATTTGCATGGTTTTTGGTTTGTTAGCTCCCAGCATCTCCATATGCAAGCCTGCAAGTGGAGATGCTGGAAGCTTGCATTTTGTGAACTTTGAAAATTTGTCTAAGTATGGGATCGTGTCTTATTTTGTGCTATTGTGTTTTTGTCTAAGTGTAAGATCCATGCTTTGTTCCTTACTTTGTGTGTTGAATCTAGGCTATCTACCTTTGTTACCTCATACCTAGGTCACATTTTGAACCTCTTACACCTAGGTCGTTGAGCGTCAACACCTAGGATCATCTTGGAACCATCTTGGTTGACCTCCCAGAAGTTTTATAGACTGCAGATGATCGCTCGATCACAGGAAAGACCACTCCAGTGAAAATCACCTTACTCCTAGAAGTTTTATAGACATGCAAAAATATTGGGAGATCTCAAACGCCGCTTGAACGACCAAAATACCGCTTGAGCGAATAAGAAATGAACTAGACAACAACTCTTTTGAAAAACTAATCCCCAACCTATTTCAAACAAAACCAACAACTCCCAAACAACCAAACTCAACTAAGAAAAAAAGGTGAAAAGGTTATAACTACAATTAAAGATATGGAATTCCAAATCTAAGAACGTGACAAAGGTGAGGTCTAAACCGGAACCGTCATAATACCACTACCACAATCTCTATTTCCATTACTACTACCACTATAACAATTGCTATAACCCTTTATCTCCATAACTACTGCCACCATTTCCATAATCACCACCATCATTACATAGCCACCTGTAGCTCGGCTTTTCGTGCTCCCTTTCGGAAGAATGAATAGCCGTTACAGTTCGGACTCTACTTGTGTGTTGGTTCTGATTCTGATTTCACAAGTGCAATGTGAAACAGTGAAAACACAAAAAGAATCCAAATTCGGCAATTTCCTTTGGAAAATTGATGTTTGAATCAAATGCCAAAAATGGACTGCTTTGCCAGATATCAGAGTCGCCACCTAAATATTTATTTTGAAAAATTTAGGAAACCCATGACTCGTGCCAAAGGCCATTAGTCCGTCGTTACCAAAGTGTCTTGGTTCGGGAACTTAGGTATGAGAGGGGAAGGTCAATAATTGAACACCCCACTCACCCGATCAAAGATCGGCCTCTACTAATCATGATGTGATTTTTATGTACTGTATATGTTCTTGTTCTATATGTATCATACAAATATAGACCAATTTCACAAAAAGTTGGAACGTTTGATTTCATGTTTGTTTTGACAAAAGTGTTTTGAATATGTATCACTTAAAATGGTGATCTCATATATACAAGAATCAAGGATCCCAATTCAAGTGAAGCCTTCATCCACAGGCATTCAAACAGGTATATCAAATAAGCAGTTAGCCTCATGGTAGTATGTTTGATATGACAACATTCACACTTATGCAATATGCTAAAGCAAAAATACTTACCTTAACGTCCGAAGGCGAGTCCAAAAAGAAAGCAAATAGCTAGAAAAAAAAAGTGCATGATCCTAATTTTAATGACTAATGCAACACATGCAATGTGCAATTAAGGTTCAGCTACTAGTATGGCATGTGAGTCAATTCAAGGCATGTAATAGCGCATGTATGGAAGTAAGGAGTTTGAATTTGACAGTTGAATAATATGATGAGCCGAACTTTTATGCATGTAAACGAATGGATGTAAATCATGGAAGATGCTAATTAAACATGATGTCCCTAATCTAACCATCATAAGCGTGAAATAAATGGAAGAAAGAATGGGGGTTGGAAGAGATACAACTTATTAGATATTTGTCCTCGCGAAGGAGGGTTCGAATGTCCAAATGTTCGAATAAATAATTATTACAAAACCGAATGAATAATAAATGAAAGAGGCTATCTAATTTATTACAATAAGCCCTGACTCAATAAACTCGGTATAACGTCCGACCGAATTCAATTAATCATATTGGTTCTTTATGTCGGTTATAATCCAATTTTAACCAATTTTATTAGCCTTTTTTATTACCTTTCCATTTTTTATCTTTTCTCCTGTTTGTGCAAAAGTGATATTTACGTCCACTAAGTCCAAAATGCAATAAAGAGAAACAAGCATCAACTTAACCCGAGAAAATTTTCTTCGGGGGAAATTACAAAGGAAGAGTCAAACTTATTTACACACGATAAGGGATTCCAAGTCAAACTCAAGATGCGCAACAAGACTAGTCAAACTCAAAAGAGTGATAATAACATAGAAAAACCCAAACTTGAGTGATAATGACTTGAAATCCAAACGTGATAATAAGTGATAATGACACTTTCCTTGGTGATTTCCAATGGTCAATTAGTCCCTTAAAAGTAAACACACTGATGAATAAAGAGAAATGAAAAAGAAAAGATTGTGCTTTAGTGCAAGAACATGTATACATTTTGGGTAGTGAACCTCCAAAGAATTTAAACCATTAAGTATAGAGCGTTTTATGCTTTTGGTAGTAAATATCCTAAGAGATTAAATCAGTAAGCATAGAACGTTGTATACTTTTGGTAATGAGCCTCTTAAGCATAAAACGTTTTATGCCTTTGGTAGTGAATCTCTAAAGAGATTAAACCATTAAGCATAGAGCGTTTTATACCTTTGGTAACGAACCTCCTATGCCTAAAACGTTTTATGCCTTTGGTAGTGAATCTCCAAAGAGATTCAACCATTAAGCATAGAGCGTTTTATACCTTTGGTAATGAACCTGCTGAGCATAAAACGTTTTATGCCTTTGGTAGTGAATCTCCAAAGAGATTAAACCATTAAGCATAGAGCGTTTTATACATTTGGTAATGAACCTCCGAAGAGATTAAACCATTAAGCATGGAAGAGTTCATTTCTTATACTTGAACCACAATCTTAATTTTTTACAACTTTTTAATCGAAATAAGCAAAGAAGGGAGGGAGGTTGCAGAGATGATTATGCGAAGTTGATTAATTGGTTAGTACAAATATTTAAAACGTAAATTATTGAAATAAATTAAATAGCCCGCTAAATAGCATATAATAGTACTGAAATTAAGCTATAGAAAGCGAGCAAAATTAAATAGCCGGAGGTACTATTCACCGCCGAAGGTTACTATTCATCGTCAGAAGTACTATTGATCGTTGGGGTTACTATTCACCGCTGGAGGTTACTATTCATCCAGTGGGGTAGATTAGTTAAAGTAATAAATTACAATAGTTTATATACAATATTTAAATTACAGCAGATATGTGGGTGGTGCAGCCATCCCATTAAAGCAATAAAAAAAAAACAGTTATGAAAAGAAGTAAATGAAGTATTTAAACAAATTATATCACATTTTTAAAATGAAATGAAAATTTGAGAAAACTCACCTTTTGGGAAATGATGAATTTTCTGAGTCACAAACTTTCTTTTGATTACTCTAAGTTTGTGGAATGTGTTCTCAATTCTCAGTCCAAAATTTGGAATTACAGCTTTAGTGGTTGGTTTTTGAATGGTGTATTGATGAAATGGAAATAAAAATATCAAAGAAAATATTTTATTTTCCCTCTCTCTCTTCTCAAACTCTCTCACACCACTTCTTTTTTCCCTCTCTGATTCTCTAATCTAATTCCCAGACCCTTCCCCATTTTTTCTTTTTTTCTCTTTCTGATTAGCTTCTCTCCTCTCCTTTTGATTCTCTCAGACTTTTTCTTTTTTCCTCTCTGCTGGGCCTTTCTCCCCCCTTTTCTTTCTCTTGATTGCCTTATATAGGCAAATAATATATATATATATATATATATGTTCAGTTAAGATGTCGGCATGCCGACATCAATACATTTTTTTATTATTTTTCTTTTATAATATATATAATATAACTATAATAATATATAAAATATATAATTTATACCAAAATACTAAACATATAATATAATAATATTAAACACATAATATAATTTGTTTTATTATTTTCTTTTATATATATAAAATATATAATTTATACCAATTTATATAAAAACACCAAAAATATGAACAAACACATAAAATTATGCAAAATTACAAAATACCAAACTAATAAAATATTTAGTAGTTTAAAACAATTGGGCTATAGTGGTGAAGGTTGGGATTAAAGTTCAAATTTCATCTCTCTTACTGAGGATTCTGTGAGAAACACATTCTAATTGTCATCCTCGGGTAATCAAAAGAAAGCGCCAAAGTCTTAGGGTCGGTCAAAATTGGAGTGCCTACAGTTGCCCCTCTTTGACAGAGCTCGAAATCATTTCATGACATAAGTGAATGTCAAAGCCCGAAGACGACCCTTTTGACAAGGCCGTAAGACTTGGGCAAACAAATAAGATCCAAATGCAATTGGTTGAACCAGAAGGTTGCCTACGTATCCTGTTTAGTTCAAGGGCAAGATGCAGAATGATATGTAAAACATAACTTATGATCATGCAATGAAATGCAAAACATAACTTATGATCATGCAATGAAATGCAATCAAGACAATGACGTGACACTGAATGAAAGCATAAATGTTGGATGCAGTGAATGTGAGATCTAAACGCTTCATCCGCGAGAGGAGGAAAGTGAACTTGAGATCCAAACGCGTCTTACACGAGAGGAGTATGTGAACTTGGGATCCAAACGTGTCTTACGCAAAAGGCGCATGTGAACTTGAGATCCAAATGCGTCTTACGCGAGAGGAGCATGTGAACTTCAGATCCAAACGCGTCTTATGCGAGAGGAGCATGTGAACTTGAGATCTAAACGCGTCTTACGCGAGAGGAGTATGTGAACTTGAGATCCAAACGCGTCTTATGCAAGAGGAGTATGTGAACTTGAAATCTAAATGCGTCTCACACAAGAGGAGTATGTGAACTTGAGATCCAAGCGCGTCTTACGCGAGAGGAGTATGTGAACTTGAGATCCAAATGCGTCCTACGCGAGAGGAGTATGTGAATCTAAGATCCCAACGCGTCTTACGCGAGAGGAGTATGTGAACTTGAGATCCCTATGCGTCTTACACGAGAGGAGCATGTGAACTTAAGATCCAAATGCGTCTTACGCGAGAGGAGTATGTGAACTTGAGATCCAAACGCGTCTTATGCGAGAGGAGGATGTGAATTTGAAATCCAAACGCGTCTTACGCGAGAGGAGCATGTGAACTTGAGATCCAAATGCATCTTACGCGAGAGGAGCATGTGAACTTGAGATCCAAACGCATCTTATGCGAGAGGAGTATGTGAACTTGAGATCCAAGTGCGTCTTACGTGAGAGAAGTATGTGAACTTGAGATCCAAATGTGCCTTACGTGAGAGGAGTATGTGAACTTGAGATCCAAACGCGTCTTACACGAGTGGAGCATGTGAACTTGAGATCCAAACGCGTCTTATGCGAGAGGAGCATGTGAACTTGAGATCCAAACGCGTCTTACGCGAGAGGAGTATGTGAACTTGATATCTAAACGCATCTTATGCGAGAGGAGTATGTGAACTTGAAATCTAAACGCGTCTCACATAAGAGGAGTATGTGAACTTGAGATCCAAGCGCGTCTTACGTGAGAGGAGTATGTGAACTTGAGATCCAAACGCGTCTTATGCGAGAGAAGTATGTGAATCTTGAGATCCCAATGCATCTTACGCGAGAGGAGTATGTGAACTTGAGATCCCTACGCGTCTTACGCGAGAGGAGTATGTGAACTTGAGATCCGAACGCGTCTTATGCGAGAGGAGTATGTGAACTTGAGATCCAAACGCGTCTTACGCGAGAGGAGTATGTGAACTTGAGATCTTGAGATCCAAATGCGTCTTACGCGAGAGGAGCATGTGAACTTGAGATCCAAGCGCGTCTTACGCGAGAGGAGCATGTGAACTTGAGATCCAAACGCGTCTTACGCGAGAGGAGTATGTGAACTTGAGATCCAAGCGCGTCTTACGGGAGAGGAGTATGTGAACTTGAGATCCAAACGCGTCTTACGCGAGAGGAGTATGTGCACTTGAGATCCAAACACGTCTTATGCGAGAGGAGTATGTGGACTTGAGATCCAAGCACATCTTACGCGAGAGGAGTATGTGAACTTGAGAGCCAAACGCGTCTTACGCGAGAGAAGTATGTGAACTTTAGATCCAAACACGTCTTACGCGAGAGGAGTAAGCGAACTTGAGATCCAAATGCGTCTTATGCGAGAGGAGTATGTGAACTTGAGATCCAAACGCGTCTTACGTGAGAGGAGTATGTAAATTTGAAATCCAAACGCGCCTTACGCGAGAGGAGTATGCGAACTTAAGATCCAAGCGTGTCTTACGCAAGAGGAGTATGTGAACTTGAAATGATAAACATCAAATCTTAACACGTTTCACGTGATAAGAGGGATGGTAAAGTCAAAATCCAAACGCGTTTCGCGCGAACGGAAGAAGGTATAGTGGAATGATTAGGGGTAACCTCTATACGCAGAAGCCACATATGCCGTTTTTTTTTTTTTTTTCTTCATATTCACAACTTTCCCTATTCTCTAACGGGGTGATAGACTAGGTTGGTTCAGTATCCAGAATTAAGGCGCATACACGCTACCTCAACCTATGGGGCTGCCATACAGATTTCAAGCTAGGGAGACACCCCTGAGTATTTAAACCAAACTTTAGTCTTGGAAATTCCAAACCTTTGCATTCTAGGCATCGCCATTCGAACTCTAGTTTCCACCGTCGCAGTTGGTCTCCTAGGAACTCATTGCAAACACAGGCAGGTGGCTATACTAGACCACCTGAAGTCGTTCGGGCACGACAAACACCAAAAGAATTGCACCACTAGAGGATTTAAGGTCTCCTAGACCTCGACAAGTGCACAAGATAGCGCGATGGATTGAGATTGTGTGGTAGACGCTTGATTGTGCGATAGATGCACAATATGGTTATGATCATGCGAGAGATGCACGTTGTGGATGGGATCGTGCAATAGATGCACGGTGCGGATGGGATCGTGTGATAGATGCACAGTGCGGATGGGATCATGCAATAGATACACGGTGCAGATGTGATTATGCGATAGATGCACGGTGCGGGTGTGATCGTGTATATAAACAAAATATATACAGATATGTACATACGGTATACATATATTCATATACAGACATATACATAGACAGAGGCAGATATATACACAGATATATATAGTATATATACACAGACAGATACGGATATATACACAAATATATACGATATAGACATATACGGACCTATATACAGACATATACGGAGATATACACAGGTGGGGAATATTCTGTTTGCAATCATCAGTGAGAAGATGCCGTTACTGTGAAGGCATATTCCGTTTGTTGATGTTGGCACACGTACTCCAAACACGCAAAAAAGAAAGGAAAAACTTAAAATGTATGGATGCGGGGATAAGGGTTTTCGAACCCCTGACCTTAGGCTTAGTCTCTTGGTCCTGCAACCATTGAACCAAACCACTGAACCAAGCTAGTCTTGTGACAAGATTTGCAAACAAATATATACATACATATATATGAGACATATACACATAAAACCAAAACAAAACAAAAGAAGCATTTGTTGTGGGGTTCGAACCCCCGACCTCGGGCTTAGTCTCTTAGTCTTCAACCACTGAGCCAAACCACTAAACTTAAGCCACTCTTGTGACCAAAATGTTCAAACAAATATATATAATACATAGATATACAATATATATATACATATATGTATAAATATACAATTCTCCCGCTTCTCTCTCTATTTTTGTCTCACTCCCTCTTCCTTCATCTTCTTCAAGTGTCGTGTCTGGCGTGCAATTTTAACAATCGCGGTGCCTAACCAACAGGCTATCCAATCCTGCCCCGATTGTCAATGATCGTCTCGGCCTTCCTCCCTCTTTGTCTTCTTCTTCGCTCTCTATTTAAGTTGAGGGCTGCGAGAGAGAGGCAAAGCAAAAGCCTGCAAATTTTCTTTGCCATCACTTTGCAACCTCTTTCTTTTGCATTACTCTCCTTTGCCATGGCTTCTTCACACGGTTCTCTCACTCTTTTTCCAGACTTGAACGAGTCCACGATAGAGATGACTGATTCTGACTTCCCTAAACCTCAACCACGGGTTCCTCTTCCTTCCCCTATTTTCAACTTTCCAACGATGTCAGTTGAACAAATCATAGCGGCACAGTCTGATATCGAAGCAAACTCGTATACACTAAGGTCATGTGTAGAGACCGTGACTGCGGTCTCCAACTTGTCCCATCGACTGCAAAACAGGACGTGTGAGGTACATCAGTTAAATGCACAACTCTCCCTCCTCCAACATATGTACAAAGACGCTCAAGTAGAAATTAGTGCGCTGAAAAAGCAGAGCAAAGAGCTGAAACAACAGGCCACCTTCGTGGCTTGATTCAGAGTTTCTTCACACAACCAATTTGATGGCCGGCGAGGAATCATCTCTTTCGAAAGCTCTGCCAAAGCCAAGGCAGAGTCTTCAAGAGCTTTGAAGGAGTAAAGATGAAGTGAGACAACTGATGGTAAAGTCAGGTAGCAAAGCTGTGTGTAAATGAAGTCAGTTAAAATCTTTGCCGCTGGGCTGCTGCAGGAGAAGAAAGAAGAAAAAGATCCCTCTCTTCCTTTGTTTTTGTTTTTGTTTTTGTTTTGTTTTGTTTTGTTTTTTTTTTTTTTTTTTTTTTGAGTCTCTGTAATCGGGGGTGTCCTCCCCTGACTTCAATAAAATCAGTTTCTTTTTTGCTCATTAATGGCGTGACTGGCATATCACTTTGAGCTTGAAAACAATTTGTTTGATTGAATTTGAGAATGATTGAATTTTGAACTCTGAATTGGACATGAACTCGATACTGACCTGAATCAACAAATGACCTAACGAACTGAAAAACGAAGCAAATCAATCCAAACACACTTATATACACTAACTGATATGAATACACACTTACATACACTAAATTGTTGACTCGAGTGGTGGAGAAGACAGAATCTCTAACTCGACTATGCCCCTAGTTCATTGCCTTGAATTTTTTTTTTTTCTTGATTTTTTTGTAAAAATGTTTTGATCACATGAGAATTGGATTAGCATACGTATTCCATTTTCTGTTTTGAAATCATGTAAGCTAAGTTGTGAGCACCGAAATTTTTCCTTTTTAAAATCCAAAGAATAGTCTGGTTTTGCAAAACTGGAACAATTTTCGAGAAAAATTAGTCAGCTTTATTCAAATTAATCAAAACCTATTTTGTAAATGGCCACTACTAGACTAACATGGAATCAACCATTGGGGTGCATAGCCCCAAGCCAAATAATCAATGGTGGTATCCAAACCAAGCCAGCCGAACAAGCCAATCTGAACCGAATGAAGCTAAGTGGAACTGGACCGAACCGAACCGCCGAACCAAACCGAACCGAACTGAGCCAAGTCGAATCGAACCAACTGAACTGAGCGGATCAAAGATACACCAATCAAATACGGATAGGACAACCAAGTCGACTAAAGATACACCAATCAAACATGGACGAAATGAATGAGTTAACAAAATTATTGGGGCCGAACTTCAAAATGAAGCAACCTAAGTATCCTCAAGATAGAAATCAGGCCATCGTAGTTCCGCTCAAGGTTCACACGGGTATTGACACTTTCCTTTTGTGCTCTAACTTTTGCCAAAGCCACCCTTTCGGGTTTTCAACTTTGTGAGCTTTTCATTTATTTATTTATTTTTTCTTTTTTTCTTTTTTTGATTTCATTTTTTTTTATTTCTTTTGAGTTTCTATAATTTTTTTTCTGCTCTAATTTTTGCCTAGGTCACCTTTCCAGGTTTTCAGCCCAGCGAGCCTCTTAAGGGTTACTTTCATTTTAGCTTGTCCATGTTGATTGGGTGAGAAATCTCTAGGCCATCTATAAGAATGACTGCTACACTTGACCAGTAGATATGATGATGTAGGGACTACGCTAATTGGGTCTGAATTTGCCCCAGTGTAGTGGATAGGAACTCGACTGTCCTTCAATAATGAAATTCATTCTCTCAAATTATGGGTTTTACCTTCTTTTCCGGTTTTTATTAGCTTGAGAAACAATCCAGTTTTAAATATTTGATCACATCCAACCTTATTGCCCCTAGTTCAAGGGCTGCTTCAAATCTAAATCACATCACTGCCCCTAGTTCAAGGGCTATTTCCAAACTGGATCACATCATTGCCCCTAGTTTAAGGGCTGCCTCCATTTCGGCTATGCAAGCCTCACACTTTTGCCCCTGGTTCAAGGGCTGTTTCAAATCTGGATCATATTTGGCCTTATTGCCCCTAGTTTAAGGGTTATTTCCAATCTGAATCACATTATTGCCCCTCGTTCAAGGGCTGCCTCTATTTCAGCTATACACGCTTCGTATTCTGCTTCATTGTTGGATACTTTAAACCGGAGTTTGAAGGCTAGAGGTATGTATGAATCATCGGGTGCTATGAGCAACACACCGATCCCATAGCCATATTGATTAGACACTCCGTCAAAGTACATTGTCCATGGTTCCTCTTCTATCTGCAGGATGTCTTCATCTGGGAATAGATACTCCACTGCTTTATCATCTCCTTCTACTGGGTGATCTGCCAGAAATTCCGCTACAGCTCTCCCTTTGACTGATATGCGTGTAACATACTTGAGGTCAAACTCGGAGAGAAGAAGCAACCAACGAGCTAGCTTATTCGTAAGTGCTGGTTTCTCAAAGAGATATTTGATGGGATCTAAGCTCAAAACCAGAATTACAGAATGAGCTAACAGGTAGTGTCTTAACTTCCTCGTTGCCCAAACCAAAGCTAAGGAAGCTTTCTCGAGAAGAGTGTAGCGAGTTTCATATTCTAGCATCTTCTTACTTAGATAATAGATGGCCTTCTCCACCTTCGCTTCTGATTCTTGTGCTAGCATACACCCCATGGTTGAATTTGTTACTGGTAAATACAAGATCAGTGGTTTCCCCGGTTCTGGTGGCGACAATATAGGAGGATTCTGAAGGTACTACTTAATCTGCTTGAAGGCGAACTGACACCGATCATCCCATTGGAATTTCTTTCCTTTCTTCAACAGACCAAACAGTGGTTCACAAGTCAAGGTTAATTTTGAGATAAACCGTCTTATGAATTGCACCTTACCTAGAAAGCCGCTGTAGACGCACCCGTGGGCTTTGCTCTACAGTTCAGACTCTCTTTTTGTTTGTTGCTGTTCTTAATCTGAACCAAAGAATCCAACTCTGGCAAATCGTTTTGAGAAAAAAAAAAAAGATTTTGAAAAGAAGTGCCAAACATGGACTGCTTTGCCAGATACAGAGTCGCCACCTAAATATTTTATTTTGGGAAATTTAGGAAACCCTGACTCGGTGCCAAAGGCCACGTGTCCGTCATCACCAAAGTTGTCTTGGCTCGGGAGCTTGGGTATGATCGGGGAAGGTCAGCTATGAGCACCCCCTTTCGCCCGGCCTGAAGACCGGCCTCTACTAACCATGATATCCAATTTTGAAAACATTATGTGTTCTTATTCCGGTTATTAGCCTAGATTTACTATGTTATGTGCACAGCAAACAAGTATAGACTAGATTGCCTAATTTGGAAACAAGCATTGCATATCCGTTTGCTTTGAAAATGCTTTGGAATTTGCTACTCGCAAGTAGGTTAAAACACGGATTTCAACGAGTTTTTCCAACTCAGACAATCCAACCTTCACCCACAGGCAATCAGTCAATTTATCTCATATAAGCACTTAGCCACATGGTAATCATGCTGTCATGTTAACATTCACACGCATGCGAGATGCTAAAGCATAAATACTTACATTGTACTCCATGCCAAAACAATAAACTAGTTAGCAATAGCAAATATGCATGTCCTAGTTCATGTTAAGTGGCTAATGCAACACAAGCAAGGATGCAGTTAGAGTAGGCTCGGCTAACCCTAAAATGGCATGTGAAATGCTACAATTATCACGTATTCAATTTGGAATTAAAAATACAACGTAGTTTGCATGATGTACCGAGCCTGGTGCATGCAAGACAAATGCATGGATGCACGCATGCATAGCATAAGGTATGCTAATTTGGATGTGCCCTAATCCACCATCATAAGCAGGTAAATAAAAGGGAAGAAAGAAGTGGGGATTGGAAGACATGCACACCACTCACACACACTTATTACAGATTCGCCCTCGCTCGGAGAGACCAAAAGAATAATACAAATTAATTAACTACGCAAGCTAATTAAATATTACAAATTGCCTAATTAGTTAACAACTAACTAAACTAGGAAAAACAGTAAACCGCCTCGGGAGGAGAGCCTGATGCAACGCATGTTCGTCTCTGCTGAATTGCAATTGCCATGCATAGATCGCCTCTGTTTTTCCTCTCGCCTTCAAGATCGCCAAAGCCTCAGGGATGCCTCTCTGGACATTGGGGGACACCACCGGCTGAGTAGAATAGCCACTGGCAGCTAGATATGGCCATCGGCTGGAAATGAGGCTATCGGCCACCAATACATTGCCGGTCGGCACTAAATATTGCCGGCCGGCCAAGAATGCCTGCAGAACCTGCAATTGACAGCAGCATAGGGCAAGGCATAGCATGGCAATACAATTCAAACCATGTATGCACCAACCAAGCCTCTTATCATGTGTACAACTCGAAGGGGCATGGTCCTTGGTTCTTGGACCACCAATCGCGCATTTGAATGCGTGATAGCCCAAGAGGCCAAGTGTGCATCTTTCTTTTCAAATGAAATGCAATGCAAACAATCAAACCAAGGGGCTTCTACCTCCATCATGACTTAGTCAAGAGGTAGAGCATGCATGCCAATGTAATGCAACCCTAAGCATGTTAACTAGGCATGCAACATGGCAATGCATACAAGCTAGCAAGCATGCAAGACAAATAAATGGTGGACTTAAACATGAATTAGGCAGCTCTAAATAGGCCCAAAACAGTGGCCAAAATGCTAAGGAATTGGGATCAAACATACATACACACATGCAAGTAAGTTGGACCAATACTTAGGCACTAAACAAGCAACTCTCAAGCACACTTGAAAAGAGCATAATGTGGACAATTAGCATGCAACATAAGCTCTGAAAATCGTGCTATAGGAGGTGCCAAACCAACTAACAAAGCAAGCAAAGCATGCGAAATGGCCCAAGTACTAAGGCAAGCTAATGATGCAATGGACTACACTTAGCAAGGCAAACATGGCATGCATTAAACAACTAAAAACAGATTTTTAGCATGTTAAAACAAGGCCAAAAGACCACTTAAATGGCATCTAAATGACTTGAATTCAAAAGCATGCACAAATGCTAAAACATGGAGCGCGCAAGACAAGCTTTCAAGTCTTCAAAGGGGCATCCAAGGCAAGCATATGAGCATGTCAAAGGGACTAAAATGATGTGCTAAGTGGTTCCAAACCACTAAATTAATGCAAGCAAAGCATGCTACACATTTACCTACTTGAAGCATACAAGCTCAAATATGAAGGAGCTCATACTAAGCATGCCAAGATCGACCCAAGCAACTATGGACGACCTAAAACATGGCAAAATAAGCACAAAACCTTCACAAGGTTAAGCCTAAAACATGCTAGAATGAAGGCTAACAACCTAAGGCATATTAAGGCAATAGCAAGGCATTACATGGTAGGTATGCTAAGCATGCATGGTGTACCAAAACCAACACACAACAATGTTATATCATGACATAATAAGCATGGAAAACTGCCTAGACATGATCAACAAACACTCAAGCATGATGCTCCCTCAAGAGGCCAAAAAGTGCCCTTTTCAAGGACAACAAGGAGAGGGGGTGGCCCTCTCCTTCTTGAGACTTCAAGGCACCATCTTCACCACTGAAATCCCCCAAGATTTCAGTGGTGAGGAGGCCCAAGCACCAAAGTCTCGGAGCTCACCAAAAATGGCACAAAATGGGGCCTCTCAAGGCCTAAGAGTGGTCAAACACCTCCAAACCACAAAACACTCTTAACAAACAATCAAGAGGGCTTAAAAAAAGAACTTTTTTGTGTTATACACTAAGCAGAAAAATAGTTCTAAGATAGGTACAAAAGCAATGCAAAAATGGGGAATAAAAGGGAAGTTTCTTACCCTTGAAGCCCTCCTTCACAAACAATGTTCCAACAGCCTTCTTTGGCTTAAATCCAGCTCCAAAACACTAAAACAACCCTCCAAGGGTCTCAAGTCCAAGAGATGGTGTGTTAGTGTGTGTTTGTGAGCAAAAAGGGACAAAACACACACTTATAGAGATAGAATATGTATCAAACCCTAACCCTAGAACTCAAGCTTTACAAGAGCTATCTAAAATGTCTAACCCTCATGCCAAGAGAAGAAGCTCTCCTATATAGGCAATTCCCTCTTGTAAGGCTTCCAAAACAACCCATTCAAGAGGGAAATCCCCCCATACACGTGTATGGAGGGGAATGGGGTGGGTGCCAGCTATCACAGCTGGCACAAAATATCTGTTAAAAGCAGATGAACAGTAGTCGGCTGGCCAAAATTGTCATTTTGACAAAATTGATGGCCGGTCGGCCAAGAGTGTCGGCCAAATATATGGCCGATGGACAAACAACGACCCGATGGCCTCAAGCCACGGCCGGTGATGTGTGGGGATGCCTCACAAGGCATTCCCTGCCCCTCCAAGGCAAAACACAAGTGTTTGGTGCAAAACCAGACACAAAACGGTCGAGTTCGGAGATCTTGAGGCAAGGCGCGTAGCCGAGACCTCCGAGAACTCCAAACGAACACAAACAATGGATAATCACCGGGTGTTCAAGCGGTGACCTCCAAGTCTTGAGGACGGTCGAAAATGGGGTGTCTACAGCCGCGCACCTCCTTTTCAGTCCTTGGTGGTGGCATTTCTACAATGGCCTTTACTTTGGAGGGATCTACTTCAATTCCCCTTTGTGTAATCAGAAATCCCAGCATTTTTCCTACAGTTACCCCGAAGGTGCTTTTCTGTGGGTTTAACCTCAGTCTATATTCCTTGATCCGCTCAAAGAATTTTTCTAGTGCGGTGTAGTGACCTTCTCGCTCTTTAGACTTGACGACCATATCGTCCACATACACCTCAACCTCCTTGTGGATCATGTCATGCAAAATGGTGGTTGCAGCCCGCTGATATGTAGCCCCAGCATTTTTCAGTCTAAAAGGCATAACTCTATAACAGTAGGTACCCCACAGCATAGTGAAAGCAGTTTTCTCTCTATCCTCCAATGCCATCGAAATCTGATTATACACAGAAAACCCATCTATGAATGAAAGCAAAGCATGGCCAGCTGTGAAGTCTACCAGTTCATCGATGTGTGGCAATGGAAAATCATCTTTCGGACTTGCTCTATTTAGATCCCGGAAGTTGAAGCAGACCCTAATTCTGCCGTCCTTCTTTGGAACTGAAATGATATTAGCCAACCAAATCGGGTATTCAGATACCATCAAGAAACCTGCATCAATCTATTTGCTGACCTCCTCTTTGATCTTTAATGCCCAATCTGGGCGAACTCTGCACAGTTTCTGTTTGACTGGTCGAGCCTCGGGATTAAGAGGGATTCGATACTGTACAATCTCAGGATCTATTCCAAGCATGTCTTCGTAGGACCACGTGAAAACATCTTTGAAATCTTTTAACAAAGCGATTAAACGCTCGCATTCCTCCGAAGACAACGTGGATCTGATCTGGACCAAATGGGGATCCTTCTCAGTACCCACATTGTTACAACCCAAACCCGCCCCTATGGGTTTAGCACCGTAACCGGCCAATAATCCGTGATTACCGAAGGCCTGCTTAACAGTAAAGACAGTAATACAGAGTACAGGGGCTGGCGGAAGCCAAAATAGTAATAAAAGATGTCCAATGAGCTGTGACAGTCTATATGCAAAAAGACTTTTTCAAACATATTCACATTCATAAGCAAAACATATATACACCATATGTACCAACATTCAAGTTAGGGACCAAATCCCTAATTAGCACAATACAGTACAAGTCTTAAACAGTATTACAGAACAGAGACGGAAGGGTAAAACTGAGACACCCTAAAACAGCCTTAGCTCAGTCAAACTTGGGACCTCGATGTAAGGCACAATGGTTGGCTTGACAAAAAGGGAGTTAACCCGACGCTCCTAGCATTGATCCGGAGCTTGAACACTTACATGTAAATATAAACAGTAAGCTAAAGCCCAGTGAATAACAAATGCGTAAAGAGGTCAAGAATGAATGTCTTTCAATCATTAAGCAGTCATATCAGTCATTTAGAAATCATAGCAGTTATATGTGGTACATCCAATAGCAAAACAGTACAATGGGTCCTAATAGACCAAACAGTTAGTTGATGGCCATCATAACAGTAAACAGTAATGGTTCTAAACATAGGAACTGATAGAGATCTCTGTAACAGTAGCAGTAACAGTACAGTAACAGTAGATTACGATGGATGCCACGAATTCAGTTCATAAATAGGACAAAGATTCATTCAGTAAGAAATATCATTTTAGAAAGCAGTACAGTAGATCATTCAGAAAATATTCATGATTGAACATATCTTTACAACATTATTACTCACAGAGCACTGGGCTATAAGCAGCCAATGAGCGTCCTCGGATGCCAACCCTACACAGTTACAGAACGAACACACACTAAGTTACACACTTGGGATAGAAAAACTAGCCCCTTAACTTGACTTGGTGTGGTCCTACATCAATATCCTCATTAAGATGCCTTAAACTAGGCCTAAGAATGCCTAGGATGAAATGAGGATGCAAAGATGTACTTAAAACACTTTTCAAAATTTTCAGAAAACAGGGGTCTCGCTTGAGCGTGGCTTTCTTCGCTCGAGCGAGCTTGTCAAAACAGTGGGGTCACTCCAGCGTGGCCTTCCTCGCTCGAGCGGTCTGGAAAAATGCAAAAAGTGCTGGATGTTGAAAATTTCCGCTCGACGCCCGCTCGACGCTCGCTCGAGCGTGAGACACAGTCCTCGCTCGAGCGTAGGTTCTCTCACTCGAGCGTGAGTCTGCGTGCACCAAAAACCTGAGAGCTTGCAATCTACGCTCGAGCAAGCATTCCGTCGCTCGAGCGGAGCTCTGAACAAGGGATGGTCGCTCGAGCGTGGAAGGCAAAATTTGGGTTTTCCAGATTTTCCTCCAAAGCTCAAACCAAGAATTCAACACCTCAAAACTCAACCTCTTGGGCCCATTTTCTAGAAAACACTTGTAAACTCATAGTATAACATGTTTTTGAAGATCAATTTACGAAATCAAGCCTAAGGGTGAGTCAATTAAACACAATTTCATTTAAAACTTCAAGAACATGATGAACATAAGACATGCATGCGTTCAATTGAAATCAAAGCTTCCAATACATGATCAAATGAGCCAATCCTTCCAAAAACATGATGAATTCATGAACTATAGCCCAAATATGGACATGCATGTGAGGATTTTATGAAAACAACCTCAAAATTCAAGAATGTAAACATGTATGCATGGATTACTACTCAATTCAACATTTTGAACCAAATCTTGACTCTAAACTCTAATTCGCCATAAACCATGCAAGAAGTAACTCAAATTCACAATGGAAAAAATGAATTCTCTACTTTAGGTCCTCAATTTCAAAGGTAGAAGCTCAAATATGCAATAAATTCTTCAAATCTTCTAAGTCTCCAAACCAAATTCTTGATGAGCTAAGTTTTCTCCTACTCTCCCTCTCTCTCTCACACGGCTATGGCCTCGAAAGATTGATGAAGAGTGATGCCAACACATGTAAATCAAGACTAAACAATTGGCCTAGCAAAGTCCACTTAATGGCATTTTGGTAAATAACTGAAGTTGATGCATTTTAACTTTATTTAATCTAATTTAATCATACCAAAACAAATTCCAATTAAATCTACCATAAAATCACATAAATTCTAATTAACACAAAATACCAATCAATTTCAGATTCGGCCGCCGATAAGGCCTTCAATTTACAGTTCGAACTTAAAACATGAACAGATCAATCAATTTATAACAAATAGAAATGCAATCAAGCAACATACTCATGCAATCAGTTTAGGATTTCATCCTATTCGCCATTACTATCATGTTCGATCCACGGTTTAGCGATGAATCAGAGGTGAGGGTTGTCACAGTCTCCCCTCCTTACAAAGAGTTTGGTCCTCCAAACTCGAATTACCTTCATTTTGGAAGAATACCAAGTCCAGAGGGAACAGTTCAGGATATCTCTTGATCATATCGTCTTCCCTTTCCCAAGTGGCATAAACGCCACTATGGTTTTGCCAATCTACTTTCACTAACGGAATTTATTTATTCCTTAACTTCTTGATTCGTCGATTTACGACCTGAATAGGCCGTTCTTTATAAGAGTAGTCGTCACTTAGCACTACACGGGTAGGTTCAATCACATAGAAGGGATCCCGAAGGTAGTCCCTCAACATTGAAATGTGGAAGACATTATGCATATGCTCCATTTCAGGAGGAAGCGCTACTTGATATGCCACCGGATTAATCTTCTCAATGATTTCATACGGTCCGACATATCTCAGCGCGAGCTTACCTTTGACTCTAAAACGAGTCTGCCTTTTCATTGGTGTCACTTTAACAAAAACATGATCACCTACTTCATATTCCCTATCTCGCCTTTGGACATCCGCATAACTTTTCTGTCGGCTTTGTGCGGTTTTCAATCTCTATTGAATCAGTTTCACTTTTTCGGTGGTCTCATGTACAATTTCAGGCCCAAGCAAAGGCCTATCTCCAACTTCTGCCCAGCAGATAGGAGATTGACATTTTCTGCCATACAAAACCTCGAAAGGCGCCATACCAATACTCGAGTGAAAGCTGTTATTGTAGGCAAATTCGGCTAAAGGTAGATGACTTTCCCAATTTCCCTGGAAATCAAGAACACACATCCGCAGTAAGTCTTCCAAAGTCTGAATGGTTCTTTCTGACTGACCATCTGTTTGAGGATAATGTGCACTACTCAATCTCAGCTCAGTACCCAGTGCAGTTTGCAGACTTTGCCAAAATCTCGATATAAACTTCGAGTCCCTGTCAGAAACAATAGATACAGGCACTCCATGCAATCTAACAATCTCATCAATATAAATTGTAGCCAATTTGTCCGCATTATAGATTGTTTTGATAGGTAAGAAGTGAGCAGATTTAGTCAATCTATCAACAATAACCCAAATTGAGTCCATACCTTTACTAGAGCAAGGTAAACCAACAATGAAATCCATAGTGATATGTTCCCATTTCCACTCCGGTATTGGTAAGGGCTGCAGTAAGCCTGCGGGTCATTGATGTTCAGCTTTAACTTGTTGGCAATGAAGGCATTTCGATACAAAGTCAGTAATCTCTATCTTCATTCCCAGCCACCAGAAATTCAGTTTCAAGTCTTATTACATTTTCGTATTTCCTGGATGGATAAACAGTTTTGAATTGTGGCCATCTTGCAGAATTCGTCTTTTCAGCTCAGAATCATTCGGTACACATAACCTTCCCTGGAATTTCAACACATTGTTCTCAAATTTAAAGTCTGGCCTCGGTTTGGACTCCCGTTCATCAATGACCTTTTTCAAAAAGTCATTATGTTGCTATTTCTCTTTAATCTCCTCAATCAGTACCGGTTGAGCAGAAATTGCGGCTAAGGGTCCGCCTTGTTCATGCAAAACAATCTCAACTTCAAATTTTTCAAGGTCACATAGCAATTGTTTTTGCCCGGTGAGTAAATAGGCTAAATTTCCAACTGATTTCCGATTCAGTGCATCGGCAACGGTGTTAGCTTTTCCCAGATGGTACAAAATTTGCAAGTTATAATCTTTTATCAGTTCTAACCATCTCCGCTGCCTCATGTTCAGTTCTTTCTATGTGAAGAAGTATTTCAAACTCTTGTGGTCTGTGTGCACCTCACATGTTGCCCCATAAAGGTAGTGACGCCAGATTTTCAATGCAAATACCACTGCGGGAAGTTCTAAGTCATGGGTCGGATAATTTTTCTCATGCGGTCTCAGTTGTCAGGAAGCATATGCGATAACTTCACCATTCTACATTAAGACACATCCCAAACCCTTATAAGAAGCATCACTAAAAACAGTAAATTCATCCGTACCTAAGGGTAGGGTGAGAATCGGTGCAGTCACCAGTCATGTCTTCAGTTCTTGGAAAGCTGATTCTCTCTGATCGGTCCAGTCAAATGGTTTTCCCTTTTGAGTCTACTGAGTCAATGGTAAGGCAATTTTGGAGAAGTCCTTCACAAATCTTCTGTAGTACCTGGCTAAGCCTAGGAAGCTTCGAACTTCAGTAACATTAGTCGATCTAGGCCAATTCACCACTGCTTCAATTTTTTGTGGGTCAACTGTAATGCCATCCGTACTAATCACATGACCCAAAAACATAACATTATCAAGCCAAAATTCACACTTTGTCAGTTTTGCATAGAGTTTCTATTCTCTTAAGGTCTGTAAGGCAATTCTCAAATGATGTTCATGTTCTTCTTCACTTTTGGAGTAAATCAGAATGTCATCTATAAAAACAACTACAAATTCGTCGAGGAATGGTTTAAAAATTCTGTTCATAAGGTCCATAAATGCAGTAGGTGCATTAGTAACTCCGAAAGGCATAACAAGAAATTTGTAATGTCCATACCTCGTTTGAAAGGCAGTCTTTTCAATGTCCTCTAGTTTGACTGTCAACTGGTGGTATCTCGATCTAAGGTCAATTTTAGAGAAGACTTGGGCACCCTGTAATTGGTCAAACAAATCATCAATTTGAGGCAATGGATATTTGTTTTTCACTGTTACCTTGTTCAATTCACAGTAGTCAATATAGAGTCTTAGTGAGCCATCTTTCTTTCTTTTTCAAAAAAAGAACCGGCGCGCCCCATGGCGAAGTACTAGGCCTAATGAACTTCTTATCTAACAGTTCCTATAGCTGAACTTTCAGTTCTTTCAATTCAGTAGGTGCCATTCTGTAAGGAGCTTTGGAAGTTGGCTGTGTGCCCGGTAACACTTCAACAGTGAACTTTATTTCCCTATCAATCAAATCCCCTGGCAAATCATCTGGAAAAACATCTGGGAATTCTCTGACTATAGGAATACTGTCCACATTAGTTTTAACATCAGTACGTACAATCAATGTACAACATAGATACCCTTTACACCCCATTTTAATCATTTTAAATGCTTTTATGGATGAGATCAGGTATGGGGGAGGTACTACACCAATTCCACTAAACACAAATTCAGGTAGACTAGGTGGACAAAAAACAACTTGTTTCATTACACAGTCTATGGTAGCATGATATTTTGTTAACCAGTCCATTCTCAAGATTACATCAAAGTGGTCAATGTTCAATGGCAGTAAATCAATATACAAATGCGCATCTCCAACAACAATCTTACATGCAGGATACATATAAGCACATGTCATGGATCCCCCAACGGGTGAAGATACAGCTAAGAAATAATTCATGGGTTCCAGTGGTCTATTTAGTTTTCGCGAAAAAGCATGCGAGACATATGAATGTGTAGACCCCGAATCAATCAGAACATAAGCATTTTGAGTACAGATTGAGAGTATACCTGAAACAACAGTCTCGGTATTCTGCACATTTCCCGGTACAAGTGCGATCACTCGGCCTTGCCTCATAGACTCTTTTCCAGTAGCTTTGGGGTTGGGTTTCGGTGGAGCAGTTGATGCTGCTGCGCTAGCTGCAACTTTATTATTGCCTTAAGAAGTGGAAGGGCATGTTTAACCATGTGGCCTACCTTGCCACACCTGTAACAAGCACCAAAAATTTTATAACAAACCCTATTATGTCTTTTCCCACATTCAGAGCAAGGTGGTATGGAACCACTTCCCTAACTAGAACTGGTCGTTGACCCTGTATTTTGCTTTTTGTTCGATGAGTTATTTCGGCCCTTCTTAAACTTAAAACCCCGTCTCTTACCATGCCATTCAGACGTTGGTGTTTCGATCTGTTTTAATGTCTCCATGTTCGATTCAGCTATTATTGCCCGGTCAAGAACATCCACATATTTCAGTAACTTCAGCACATTGATTCTGTCAAGTATCTCCACATTAAGGCCGCTTTCAAACTTCCTGGCCTTTTTGTAATCATTATCCACCATGTGTGGTGCATATCGGGCAAGTTCAGTGAACTTTGATTCATATTCGGCTACAGACATGGTGCCTTGCTTCAACTGTTCAAATTCGGTTACCTTCCGATCCCTAATACACTGAGGGAAGTACTTCTCGAAGAAGGACTCTTTAAACTGAGCCAATGAGCACTGGGCTATAAGCAGCCAATGAGCGTCCTCGGATGCCAACCCTACACAGTTACAGAACGAACACACACTAAGTTACACACTTGGGATAGACAAACTAGCCCCTTAACTTGACTTGGTGTGGTCCTACATCAATATCCTCATTAAGATGCCTTAAACTAGGCCTAGGAATGCCTAGGATGAAATGAGGATGCAAAGATGTACTTAAAACAATTTTCAAAATTTTCAGAAAACAGGGGTCTCGCTCGAGCGTGGCTTTCTTCGCTCGAGCGAGCTTGTCAAAATAGTGGGGTCGCTCCAGCGTGGCCTTCTTCGCTCGAGCGGTCTGGAAAAATGCAAAAAGTGCTAGATGTTGAAAATTTCCGCTCGACGCTCGCTCGAGCGTGAGACACAATCCTCGCTCGAGCGTAGGTTCTCTCGCTCGAGCGTGAGTCTGCGTGCACCAAAAACCTGAGAGCTTGCAATCTACGCTCGAGCAAGCATTCCGTCGCTTGAGCGGAGCTCTGAACAAGGGATGGTCGCTCGAGCGTGGAATCCTTCACTCGAGCGTGGAAGGCAAAATCTGGGTTTTCCAGATTTGTCTCCAAAGCTCAAACCAAGAATTCAACACCTCAAAACTCAACCTCTTGGGCCCATTTTCTAGAAAATACTTGTAAACTCATAGTATAACATGTTTTTAAAGATCAATTTACGAAATCAAGCCTAAGGGTGAGTCAATTAAACACAATTTCATTTAAAACTTCAAGAACATGATGAACATAAGACATGCATGCGTTCAATTGAAATCAAAGCTTCCAATACATGATCAAATGAGCCAATCCTTCCAAAAACATAATGAATTCATGAACTATAGCCCAAATATGGACATGCATGCGAGGATTCTATGAAAACAACCTCAAAATTCAAGAATGTAAACATGTATGCATGGATTACTACTCAATTCAACATTTTGAACCAAATCTTGACTCTAAACTCTAATTCGCCATAAACCATGCAAGAAGTAACTCAAATTCACAATGGGGAAGATGAATTCTCTACTTTAGGTCCTCAATTTCAAAGGTAGAAGCTCAAATATGCAATGAATTCTTCAAATCTTCTAAGTCTCCAAGCCAAATTCTTGATGAGCTAAGTTTTCTCCTACTCTCTCTCTCTCTCTCTCTCTCTCTCTCTCTCTCTCTCTCACATGGCTATGGCCTCAAAAGAGTGATGAAGAGTGATGCCAACACATGTAAATCAAGACTAAACAATTGGCCTAGCAAAGTCCACTTAATGGCATTTTGGTAAATAACTGAAGTTGATGCATTTTAACTTTATTTAATCTAATTTAATCATACCAAAACAAATTCCAATTAAATCTACCATAAAATCACATAAATTCTAATTAACACAAAATACCAATCAATTTCAGATTCGGCCGCCTATAAGGCCTTCAATTTATAGTTCGAACTTAAAACATGAACAAATCAATCAATTTATAATAGATAAAAATGCAATCAAGCAACATACTCATGCAATCAGTTTAGGATTTCATCATAATCAGTTACTTATCATGTTCAGTCACAGTTTAGCAGTAATTAGAGGTGAGGGTTGTCACACACATTAATTACAGTGATTTCATCTGTGCAGGGCTTAACGCGCCTCTCC
The DNA here is from genome assembly GCA_025200525.1 of Camellia lanceoleosa. Classification (NCBI taxonomy): domain Eukaryota; kingdom Viridiplantae; phylum Streptophyta; class Magnoliopsida; order Ericales; family Theaceae; genus Camellia; species Camellia lanceoleosa. The sequence goes on from CM045771.1 coordinate 889,106, forward strand.
TCCTCTTGGTCAACCAAATTTTTCAAAGCCCGAGGAATTTCTTCCTCTTTGTTTAAGTCAAAATTTTGAAAATCAAGATCAATGCAACAAAATAGAGGCACAGAGAAGTAAGCAAACTCTACGACATTCCCATTAGTGAAGTCTGGGTCCTCGGTTATAGTTGACTCAAGAGAAAAACTAAAAGAAGACTTTGATAGGACTTTGGCATCCGGGTTACCACTCCCAAACATACCATACTCAGAAGAACTCGAATCTGACTCCGACTCTACAGGCTCGATGGAATTAGATTCGGACTTATTATCTGATTTAGAACTGTTGATGATGCCCTTTTCAAATTTCCAGATTAGGTGTGGAGCCTTTGATGCATCCACAATAAGTTTAGAGAAATCCGCTTCTGGTTTATCTCCAATCATTGAGATAGTAAAACTATCCCCCAAGTTGTCAGACTCAGTTCCGACAGTAGAATTTGCTAGTAGGTCAGTCAGTGTTTTTCCCAACAGCTATTCTTCTTCAACGTTCACAAATACAGTCTAGTCTTGACTTGTATTAGTACTCAGGTCCATCTGCTCATCTTCCTCTTCCGGTAACTGGTGCCCAAAGAAGATCTCGAACTCGGGATAGATTGTCTTCGTCTCTTGGTCAAACCAAGGCTCTGGAAATCCACAAAAGGGGAAATCTTCCCCTTGGTGAACAGAGCGTCCATTCAAGGTTCCCCATATTGGTTTGTGAACTAACTCATATTGTTTTTGATCCTTCTTTGCTTTAATTCTTCCTCTTAACTCAGCCCACTTCCTTTGCCAATCCTCAGCAGTAGGTTTGTATCCCAGCCTAAAGGCGTGGGGGTTGTGAATCAGCTCCTTGGTAACAGCGCCTCCTTGCCTGCCAGTCCTGCCTAGTCCTAATCCAGGCATATGCCCTTATTTGTTCATCATGTAGATGGACTGAGCACTCACATAGATTCCGTCAGCTTCTGCCATGATAGATTGGACTACCCAAGCTTCTGTTAGTGAGAAGCCAGAGAGGAATACATCTTCTTCCTTGTGTATAATTTCCAACACTGGTGTGTGGTAGTTCCCTGGGGAAGGTGGATCGATGAATTATCGTACACCGTAGCAATCCCACCTTTGAAGGGGTATTTCACCAATTGATGGACTGTTGATGACACATCTTTTATCTGATGTAGCCAAGGCCTTCCCAACAGTAGATTGAAGGTAGCCAGAACATCCATTACATGGAATTCTACCTCATGTTCGAACGGGCCGATCAGGATATGGCTCTTGAATGTTCCTATGACATCCCGACTTGTATTGTCATAAGCTCGGACGGCTTGAGTTGTGGGTGTGAAGTCAACAGGCCTCAAACCTATGGCATAAGCAGTCCGTGCCGGACACACATTGATCGCCAATCCAGTATCTACTAACACTACCGGAATCCACTTCTTTCGGCTCTCCAGAGTTACATACAAGGGCCAATTGTGGTTGGCACCCTCAGGTGGCAGCTCTTTATCCATGAAAGATATCACTGGTGTAACATCGCCGGATGTGACTAACGACACCAGTTGATCAGCGGTAGTGTTAATAGGTAGTTTGGTGCGATTCATTGCCTCTAGTAATGCTTGCCTATGTTCTCGGGAAGCCATTATCAATCCCCAGATTGAGATATCTTCCTGAATCTTCTTGAGCTGTTTCAAAACCAAGTTGTCTTCACAGTCCTTCTCTCTGGTGTTATCAACCTCTTTGTTAAAGGATTCTGGTTGATCTACAGCCTCAGGTTTGAAGTATCGACCACTCCGGGTCATGTGATTGATTTTGTCCGTATACCACGTATTGTCGGAGGTATTGGATTTCCACCATTCGTCCGTGTATGCATGACTTAGATCATTATCTTCCCACCACTCTCCAGCAATCATGGCCAAGCTTTTATCAGACTTTACTTGGAGCATGTTCACATCACGCCCCTCAGCAACATACCTTTCCTTTCCCACTATGGTTTTGGTTTCTAGTAAGGCCTTCTTCCTTTTAATTTCTTCCATTCTCTCTTGCTGGAATTGTTCCAGCACTTGTTCTGTATTAGTAATGGATGTGGTCTCGTCTTTTTCCTCCCTGACCCCTTTTGTCTGTTCCACCTTATCCAGCTCTTCGTCACCAAACCAACCATTGTTTGTTTCTGCCTGACTTGAATCCAACCAACCTATCTGGACACTTCTTGTTTCCTCTTCTTCAAAAAAGTAGAGGTTGGCTAGGTCTTCTTCTATTTGAACTAGATCCTCTTCCAGTTCGGCCAAGTTATTTCGGCCTTGTTCAGGCCAATCGTTCTGATGTTGCCCTAACTGGCCTTCCCCCATAGCATTGACACTGAGCACATCCGGCAATAGGACCACTGGTTTTGGTTGATCAATGGCCACAATGTATAAACTGGGATCATATTCCTCTGCAAGTGAGGCCCCATTTTCTATGCCACAAGTATTAGACAGCCCAGTCTTTGGTATATTCTTCCCTTTCTCTGTTCTTGCTGCCACACGCTTGGGTTGGATTTGTGAGGTTAATTCTATCATGCACATGTTCGTGCTTTCTGGAATAACCACCTCCAATTTTGGTAGGTGGAACGAGGTAATATATGTGCTGGGGTTGAAGGTAGGTGGCAGTGTTTGGATGTGGTTAATATTTCTGGGGGGAGGAACTTGGTTATGTGTAGGAAGTGGGTTGGTTGTCACATTTGGTTTAGGAGGGGCGATGACTTTGTTGTCAATGAGATTCTGAATCTCCTGACGTAGACGATAGCATAAATCTGTATGATGGCCATATTGTTGGTGAAAAGTACAATATTGGGTTGGGTCGTGTCTAGCTGGCAGTGGGTCTGGGAGAGGGCGAGGATCAAGAGGCTTGAGATGTCCCTTGTCCATTAACACCTTGAGGGCGCGGGTTGGACTTATATGGAGGGGAGTAAAAGATCTTTGGTTCTGAGGTTGACTATTTTGTGCGGTTTGTGAGTTTGTGGCAGTAGCAAAGGGATCAACCATCTTAGCCGATGATGTAGCAATGGTACTGACATCTGCAAGCCGCGGAATAGTGCTAGTACTGGCATTGGTACTCCGAGTGAATGCCTTTTTTGCAGGTTCACTTGTTCTGTGGATGATGCCCTTTTTGATGGCGCTCTCAATTTGAACCCCTAACTCATGTAAGGAAGCAAATGTGGACAACGGTGCCACTATTATTCTCTGCAACATGTCTGGCTCAAGGTTTTGGACCACTAACCTGACTTGTTCTCTTTCGGAAGGTCTGCTCGTCATTCTGGCTGCCTTTGCCCTCCATCTTGCCACAAAGTCAATGAAGGGTTCTTTGGGGTTCTGAGTGGTTGCTTCCAGCTCACTGATTGTTACTTCTATCTGAGTATTGTATAAGTATTGGTTAACAAACCCCTCAGATAGTTCTTCCCAATTCCGCTTCATTGATTCCTCTAGTTTGGCATACTAGATGGCCGCTACATCTGACAGGGTCCTCCCAAATAATGAGAGTTTTTGTGCCCTAGATAAACCCATGGGTCTCAACACATCTGAAAATAGGCGGACATGCACAATCGAATCCCCGCTCCCATCAAATCTATCAATGTGAGGCATTTTGAATTTTTCTGGTAACTTGATTGAAGCCTCAGTGTACCCGTCCTCAATGTTGGGAATTGAATTGAAACCCTGGGATTTCTTCAAGGCTTTCTTAAGCCTAGCAATTTTGATCATGGCTGGATCAGCTTCATTCATATCGAAGGGAATGGTTTCCGTAGGAGGTTGTACCGGAGGTCTGTAAGCTAAAGCTGTTGGAAACATCTCCTGAGGATCTGGGACCTGAGGAGTTTCCAGTGGTGGAGGGAGATCAGGATTTGGTTGGGTAGCCGGGACTAGATGTACAATAGATGCAGATACCCCAGATGAGCGTCGCAGATCAGCGATGACTTTGTCCTGTGCGGCCAACCTTTGATCCATGGTTCTCAAAGTTGCCATCATGGCAGCAATTTCTTCTATGTTCTGTTCCATTCTTATAGGTGGGTGAGATTATGGTGAATTGCGGATACGAATAGGTGTTTGTGGAATGCTTTGTACTGGTGCTGATGCCTGTTTGTTCTTTCTTCGTCGAGTGACCGATGGGAGAGAAACTAACACTGGCTAACTGTCAACAAGATCTTGCGTTTTACAAAGCCTACAAGAACGAGTCCAAACAACTTGGGGGATATCGAGTCTTTCTGAAGCTATGATGAAAAACTACCTAGCAAAAAGAAAGAAAGAAAACATTTTTTTAAAAAATGGACACCACTTCGGCCCCAATTCTCAATTAATCACAACACGCAGCTAAACTGTGATCCCCACTAAACTTTGTTCTCAGACTGATTGCTCATTTGTACCACTGCTATGAACCACCCCGTATATTTTACTGTAAAAGCACATACCACATAAAAACAACCAAAACACCCCTATGAGGGAGTAGGGTTACCCTGTCTTAGATTTTGACATGATCTAGGTTGCACTATTTCAAGCAAGTGGTTTCATAACATCCTGTACGGGTAGCATCCTGTTCTAATTTGAATGGTCACTAGAGCGTATTATATGCATTAGGTCAAATAGTCACAAAGGGTACCTCAACAAGACTACCTCAACATGACTACCTAATATACCTCTCACACCTAATACCAAGAAGTGAAATGAGGATTAAGCGGTACATCGGTAATCCATATCCAAGGGTTGTGTTCCCAACTTGATAGAGCCCATGACTGGTCAGCCTTTTGGCAAGCCTTGTAGGTAAGCCTCCGGTAAACCGTCCAGGAATAACAGATGGCAAACACAGGGACTTAGGCGCACCAACGCAAATGCAATGCAAAGAACATATAAATGTAGATAAAATTTCACATCATGAAATTTGAGTCAAGTTCTCTATATTCCCCAGCAGAGTCGCCAGAAACTGTAGCTCGGCTTTTCGCGCTCCCTTTCGGAAGAATGAAATAGCCCTTACAGTTTGGACTCCACTTGTGTGTTGGTTCTAATTCTGATTTCACAAGTGCAATGTGAAACAGTGAAAATACAAAAAGAGTCCAAATTCGACAATTTCTTTTGAAAAATCGATATTTGAATCAAATGCCAAAAATGGACTGCTTTGCCAGATATCAAAATCGCTACCTAAATATTTATTTTGGAAAATTTAGGAAACCCATGACTCTGCCAAAGGCCATTAGTCCATCGTTACCAAAGTGTCTTGGTTTGGGAACTTAGGTATGAGAGGGGAAGGTCAATAATTGAACACCCCACTCACCCAATCAAAGATTGGCCTCTACTAATCATGATGTGATTTTTATGTACAGTATATGTTCTTGTTCTATATGTAACATACAAATATAGACCAATTTCACGAAAAGTTAGAACGTTTGATTTCATGTTTGTTTTGACAAAAGTGTTTTGAATATGTATCACTTAAAATGGTGATCTCATATATACAAGAATCAAGTATCCCAATTCAAGTGATTAGCCTTCATCCACAGGCATTCAAACAGGTATATCAAATAAGCAGTTAGCCTCATGGTAGTATGTTTGATATGACAACATTCACACTTATGCAATATGCTAAAGCAAAAATACTTACCTTAACATCCGAAGGCGAGTCCAAAAAGAAAGCAAATAGTTAGGAAAAAAAGTGCATGATCCTAATTTTAATGACTAATGCAACACATGCAATGTGCAATTAAGGTTCGGCTACTAGTATGGCATGTGAGTCAATTCAAGGCATGTAATAGCGCATGTATGCAAGTAAGGAGTTTGAATTTGACAGTTGAATAATATGATGAGCCAAACTTTTATGCATGTAAACGAATGGATGTAAATCATGGAAGATGCTAATTAAACATGATGTCCCTAATCTAACCATCATAAGCAGTGAAATAAAATTGAGAAAGAATGGAGGTTGGAAGGCATACAACTTATTACATATTTGTCCTCACGAAGGAGGGTCCGAATGTCCAAATGTCTGAATAAATAATTATTACAAAACCGAATGAATAATAAATGAAAGAGGCTGTCTAATTTATTACAATAAGCCCTGACTCAATAAACTTGGTATAACGTCCGACCGAATTCAATTAATCATATTGGTTCTTTATGTCGGTTATAATCCAATTTTAACCAATTTTATTAGCCTTTTTTATTACCTTTCCATTTCTTTATCTTTTATCCTGTTTGTGCAAAAGTGATATTTACATCTACTAAGTCCAAAACGCAATAAAGAGAAACAAGCATCAACTTAACCCGAGAAAATTTTCTTCGGGGGAAATTACAAAGGAATAGTCAAACTTATTTACACGCGATAAGGGATTCCAAGTCAAACTTAAGATGCGCAACAAGGACTAGTCAAACTCAAAAGAGTGATAATGACATAGAAAAATCTAAACTTGAGTGATAATGACTTGAAATCCAAACGTGATAATAAGTGATAATGACACTTTCCTTAGTGATTTCCAAGGGTCAATTAGTCCCTTAAAAGTAAACACATTGACGAATAAAGAGAAATGAAAAAGAAAAGATTGTGCTTTAGTGCAAGAACATGTATACATTTGGGGTAGTGAACCTCCAAAGAATTTAAACCGTTAAGTATAGAGCGTTTTATGCTTTTGGTAGTAAATCTCCTAAGAGATTAAATTAGTAAGCATAGAACGTCGTATACTTTTGGTAATGAACCTCTTAAGCATAAAACCTTTTAAGCCTTTGGTAGTGAATCTTTAAAGAGATTAAACCATTAAGCATAGAGCGTTTTACACCTTTGGTAATGAACCTTCTAAGCCTAAAACGTTTTATGCCTTTGGTAGTGAATCTCCAAAGAGATTCAACCATTAAGCATAGAGCGTTTTATACCTTTGGTAATGAACCTCCTGAGCATAAAACGTTTTATGCATTTGGTAGTGAATCTCCAAAGAGATTAAACCATTAAGCATAGAGTGTTTTATACATTTGGTAATGAACCTCTGAAGAGATTAAACCATTAAGCATGGAAGAGTTCATTTCTTATACTTGAACCACAATCTTAATTTTTCATAACTTTTTAATCGAAATAAGCAAAGAAAGGAGGGAGGTTGCAGAGATGATTATGCGACGTTGATTAATTGGTTAGTACAAACAAACTTGATATTTAAAACGTAAATTATTGAAATAAATTAAACAGCCCCCTAAATAGCATACAATAGTGCAGAAATTAAGCTATAGAAAGTGAGCAAAATTAAATAGCCGGAGGTACTATTCACCGTCGGAGGTTACTATTCATCCGGTGGGGTAGATTATTTAAAGTAATAAATTACAACAGTTTATATACAATATTTAAATTACAGCAGATATGTGGGTGGTGCAGCCATCCCATTAAAGCGATAAAAAAAAAATAGTTATGAAAAGAAGTAAATGAAGTATTTAAACAAATTATATCACATTTTTAAAATGAAATGAAAATTTGAGAAAACTCGCCTTTTGGGAAATGATGAATTTTCTGAGTCACAAACTTTCTTTTGATTACTCTCAATTCTGTGGAATGTGTTCGCAATTTTCAGTCCAAAATTTGGAATTACAACTTTAATGGTTGGCTTTTGAATGGTGTATTGATGAAATGGAAATAAAAATATCAAAGAAAATATTTTATTTTCCCTCTCTCTCTTCTCAAACTCTCTCGCACCGCTTCTTTTTTCCCTTTCTGGTTCTCTAATCTAATTCTCAAACCCTTTCCCCTTTTTTCTTTTTTTCTCTTTCTGATTAGCTTCTCTCCTCTCCTTTTGATTCTCTCAGACTTTTCCTTTTTTCCTCTCTGCTGGGCCTTTCTCCTCCATTTTCTTTCTCTTGATTGCCTTATATAGGCAAATTATAATATAATAATAATATATATATATGTTCAGTTGAGATGTCGGCATGCCGACATCAATACATTTTTTATTATTTTTCTTTTATAATATATATAATATAACTATAATAATATAAAAAATATATAATTTATTTCAAAACACTAAACATATAATATAATAATATTAAACACATAATATAATTTGTTTTATTATTTTCTTTTATATATATAAAATATATAATTTATACCAATTTATATAAAAATACCAAAAATATGAACAAACACATAAAATTATGTAAAATTACAAAATACTAAACTAATAAAATATTTAGTAGTTTAAAACAATTGGGCCATAGTGGTGAAGGTTGAGATTAAAGTTCAAAGTCCATCTCTCTTACTGAGAATTCTGTAAGAAACACATTCTAATTATCATCATCGAGTAATCAAAAGAAAGCGCCCAAGTCTTAAGGTCGATCAAAATTAGGGTGTCTACACCACCACCACCTTTTTTTTTTTTTGTCTCCACGACATTACTCTTCCACCATTACCACAACCATTATCCATCTATCTCTATTACCATTGCCATCAGTTCCGTAGCTAACATCGTTGCCTCCCCAACCACTACCAACTCATCATCATAATATAAAAATTAAAAGACACAATTTGAAAATAATAAATTTCAAATTTGATCTTATACATATCTGTTAGAAATTGGGCGCCCATGTGGCATGGCCCTTTGAGCTTTTTGAGCCTGAACCTCTTGAACCTTATCCATGTAAGTTTGAATTTTAATTCAAACTTATTTGGATAACCATTCAAGATATATATATGTCTATCATATAATTGATATGATAAGATAGATATTTGGTTATATATCAGATATTGAACATACGTATATAAGATACGTTATGGGGTTTTTACCTATAACCTTTTTTCCCAGACTCTCCTCTCTCTCTGACTCTCTCCCAAAAACAACGATCAAGCTATTTGCCTTTGTGGTTTGTGTGGGTGATATTCACTATTGTAATATCACCCCATTGCTGGGTTGATTGATCAGATTCAGGAAGCACGTGATTTACCCACGAGGTTCTATCGCTAAAAGGTATGATCTAAATATTTTTCATCCGCTGCGTATTTACTGTTTTTTGATTTACATTGGTATCGAGCCATGTATGGGTTTTTTTCTTTTATCATGTGTATATTTATATATATATATATATATATATGTACACATCGATACTCATGAATATTTATAAAGAGAAAGAGATCCAAAATATTTCATTTTTTATGATTATTAATGTAATTTTTAAGACCATAAATGATTTTATTTTGGAAAATGGAGTCCTAAGTATAAAAATCGGACGAAAACACCTGGAAGGCGGCGCCACACGCGCTTCACGCCACCGACGCCGCGCTGGCGCCATCACGCCGGGCTGCCACGCATGCGCACACGGCGCCACGTGCCGAGCCGCTGCCGAGCCGCCGAGTCAGCCGAAATGAGCCGCTTCCCACCGCTTGGTCAGAAGGCTCTGTTTGTTTTTTTTAAATTCTGAATCGCGTTAAATAGCCATAATTTATTCGTTATAGCTTTGTTTTAAGCATGGTTGGTACCGTTAGACTCAGAATTAAATTTTGTATCTTCTGTAAAATTTTGAAAATTTTACAAAAATAAAAAATATTTTTTATGTGTTAATAATTTATTTTTTATGCTTTAAAATGATTCTGGTATTGCATAAATAATTTTCTGGGGTTGAAATTTTTATTGTGGACTTCTGAAATATTTTACTATTTACTGGTATAATTGTTTCAGTTATCAGTTTCTGGATTTTTTTATTTCTAATTTTATGTGTGTTTATTAGTTATTTAAAATTCCAGAAAATTTCAGAATGATATACATTTTAATTATGACATAATCTGAATATTTTTTCAGTTTATCAATTTCTGGATTTTTTATTTCTAATTTTATGTGTGTTTATTAGTTATTTGAAATTCCAGAAAAATACCAGAAAATTCGTAAAATTCCGTATGATATACTTTCGTTATGGCATAATTTGAATATTAAATACAACATGTTGTTGTTTTTGCCTAGAATTTCTAAATTGTTGTAATAAGAATAGCATGATTAATTGTTTTTATTTTAATTCCGTTATTAAATATAACATAGCATGTATTGATTGTGAATCTACATTATGATCTTTGTTGTATGGAATTAGAATTTTTATCATGCTTTTAAACATGCCATAATCAAGGGAGGTTATTCGGTTTAGAGAAATCTTTGTAGATTAACTCCGAAAACCAATATTTTATGCATAAATTAAATTAAATTTTGGATAATTGTCATGTGGCGCAAGAGATGATTACGAGCTTAGCATTTTCGATCTTGCGACTTGTGTAATATTGTCACTATTTAATTTAGGTTTTTGCGGCAAAATTATATTATGCTAATCAAATTAATCCCAATGCGAATTTCTCTCTAAATTGACTTAACTTATGGAAGTTAATTTGGTTGACCTAGACTTAGTAGAGATGTTCAAATGTGAACAATGTAATCCCATTCTTTAGATGAGCAAAAGTCTTGGAGACTTTAGATTAAACCTTAATTGAGCCAAAGTAAGGAAAAATGACTCAAAGTCGCCGTGATTTTGTTGCCTTATTTGGCACAATAAAAACTAATGTGTGCGCTATGGTTAGCGGCATGCTACGTAGTTTTGGTTGGCGAATTTTGGAGTTATAAAATTATTAAGCCCTCAATAGATCTGTATATGATCTTGACTATTGAGTCTTGCGGATTGACTTTGTAATTTGACTTTTAATAATGTTGCATCATTGGATGAAGTAACATTCAAGAGTCACGTCATCCAAGAAATGCGAGCTTAAATAAATTAGTCATTAAAGTGTAAGACGAGTAGCCAGTATGAGCAGTGTTTTGCTCTCTACCCAATTACTGGGAGTGGATGGAGCAAAATTTCATGCACTATAATAGTGTGCGTTGAAATATCACACTAAGTGAAAAGATTAGCGCTTAGAGGCAGCAAAATCTATTAGCATTACCAACTTGTCTAAGTCTGGACACTCATCGCTTCCACAATTGAGTGTGAGACATGATAAGGTGCTTCTTTGTATTATTCCTTTACTAGGCTAACGTTTTGTTTTGAATAACGTTTACCACTAAGCGCAAACGTTGCAGCATAGTAATGAAAAGGTCAAGGCTGACAAGGTTGTTATGACTCTAAGAATTTGACGCATGGCTCGTGAGAGCATTGTGTTGAATTAGACTCTTTAGCCTAATTCGCTTAAGTTACTTCAGAGTCATTATAGTTGATAGCTTATTCTCTCCTTCTTGTGGATAGTAGAATTAATTGCAAGTAACTATGAAGCGAGAAATAGATATGGCAAGAGGAGTATCGTCATCTTTCAACTAGATGCATTAAAGTATATGGAGAATAAAATTGACTTGAAGGTGCAGGGGATTAGCACTTACTAGTTAAATTTGCGACTTAGGCGCACTTGATATCTCCATGACATCCTTTTATGATCTAGTGAATATGAATTAGCCCTGAGTCATTACCTAGTTGGGCCTAAACCTTTTAAACTTATCTTCGAGAACTCACATTAAGATGATTGGAATTAGTTTATGACATTGGTCATGAACCGGTGGCTTATTATACTTAATCACATTAATGAGATGATGTCACGATGGTTTGAGTAGGCCTTCTCGGGCCCACTCGCTTGTGACATCCTGCTCTCATATAAATGTGTAACTTTGTTCGCAATGGGTGCGCACAAGTAAGTAGGAAAGCCGTAGAAGGTCATTTGTATTGGCGCATTTAGTCCACTATGTTTTTTTTTTTTTGTGACTAGATATGTGTAAGGGTATGATAGCTAAGCCTCAATCTCAACACATGTATAGATTACGATACGCATCTGAGTCAAGACTATTTGATCTCTCATAAGTCAAAAGTTGTGAGATGATTTTTGACATTGCACATATGAGGTTGAGATCAATTAGAAAATAGCTTTCGAGCTTTTAGTTTTGACCAAGGTGGCGAGTATCTATTTGAGTTATTTTAGAAAACTCTGTGAAGAGAAATGGATGCTTAGAAAATTGATTATTCCTAGTACTCAACAACATAATGGTGTAGTAGAGATAAGGAATTAAATATTGTTAATGTTAGGTGGATAATGGCGCAAATGTTTCCCAATTGGGAATTGCACTAGTTTATTGCCTATATCCCTAACCCAAAGGCCCTCCATATCAGCTTTTACACTCCATTTTGAGTAATGGGTTAGCAGAGAGCCATCTATGGGCGATCTCAGAATCAAGTAACTTATCTTTATTTTACTTCTCATAAGATTGCGGTTAAGACCTAGGGTTCTATAAGCGCATTATTGTATCTTGTCATGTAAACCCTCCAGTCATATGCATATAGGTAATGACTTTGTGGTAGTGTAACTAAGTCACATAAAGTTTTCTTAGTAAAGGTGACGTGAATAGAGTTTTGGAACTCTATAAGATAGAGAATTCTAAGCATAGCGCATTATGGAGCCTAGTTGAGAATGAAAAGAAATTTCCAATATCTTAGGGACAAGTGGAGCGATGTGCCTACTAATGGATTACTCCATTAGAGAAGAATACTCTACATTCATAGTTGCGTGGTAGCAAATGTGAAAATTTTCCACGTCATCACTGGGTGATTGAGAAGGAAATATTCATGATTGCTCCGCAAGATGATAAAGAGCCTAGGATAATGCCAAAGGCTCTAGTCCCTGCTTTTAGAAAGTGGATTAATGTTGCGGTTTAAGACAAAGTCTTTGAGGATTAACCATTTCTTTAATTTGATTGACTTCCCATTATGACGCGAAACTATTCTAAAGTTATGCGTAATTTGGATAGTCATTATTGAGGCATAAGGCTTGCTAGATACCGAAAAGTCGCACCATTGAGGAAAGTGTAGACCATGAGAAGACTTCCTCCTAGGAAGTGAGGTTATTTTAACTTCCTTCTAGGGAGTGAGGTTATTTTGACTTAGGCTATGATTGACATAAGTTCGGAACATTAATTTGTGGACATTGTGACCCAACTTCTCGTTGGAGAATTGGATAAGTAGATCCGTAGGGATTTACCTTCTGTTTTTATGGTGAAAAGTTAGGAGCGCAAAAGATTGCTAGTTCCAATAAATCTTTTACAGCCTAAAACAGTTATCCAAATAGTGGTTATTAGATTTCGTCAAGCCATGATAGGCAAACGATAATCGATGAAGACCACTGAGGCATGATCAATGGTCCAAAAGAAGTTTTTCCTTACTTAGTCATTATAAGCTAGGAATTTATAGGGTTGTCGCCACCTAGGGTGGGCAGTCCTCTATTTTAGATATGATGGACATGGGTGATGTAATTTATATGCTCGGATGTACGATCCTTAGGGATTGTTTTGGGAGAATTTCTATTTTGTCTTCGATGACTTACATAAGGAATATCCTAGAATGGTTCTAGATGCAAAATTACAAACCCATTGACTTACCTATCGGTAAAAGCCAGAGCCTTAGCTATTAAGTGTATCCTTGGATTGTCTTTGGGAGAAACAAATGACCTATATTCCTTGATCTTTTTCTTTGTGGTGGGAGCCTAAAGTACGCTATGTGGGCGATTCGCATGATAAGTGTTATCTTTGGTAAATGGTCAACTGAGTTGTTTAGACATTGACCTTGCTCATTAGACTGTGGATAAAATGCTTTACTAGTAGTATATTAATTTGCTCCTTGTAAGATTCAATGTGCTAGTTGGGCGCATCTGCGCTAGTTGGGCGCATCAAGAATGAACGCAAATTGGTCACCAAAATGTCTTTAGAGAGGATATTGCGCAAGAAGTAGTGATCTTAAATCACTTCAAGTGAGGCGCAAATGGTGGATTTCGTTGTATATGCTTATCGCAAGAGGTGCTGATAAGGCTTATGCTTGGAATCTATAATTATAGATCGTGGTCGTTTTTTTGAAAAATCGATCACTTATTTGTTATGAGATGATGGGATGTTGACACTATTATGATTTGTGTCATAATGATTAGCAGATGATGATGTCAACAGGCAAGATTGGCTCACTCACACGAGCAATCGCCCTTGGCGCTTGGGAGCGAGCAAGGATGAGACTAGTGGTTTATTTTTGTTTGGAACCAAGAGAGACTGAAATTAACCACTACGCATGTCGCCTTGGTTACAACCAAGATGAGGTCGTGTTAAGGACCAAACATAGATGTTAGTACCCACTTTCCATGTTGTGCCTGTTATGATTAGCCAGATGCGAGATCTCATTTAGCGCCTAGAAGGCGAGCAAATAGAGAATTCGGGTTAGGCGCTAGAAAGCGACTAGACTAATATCTCAGACGGTATCGAGTATGACGTCACTCTTTTGGAAGAGTTACTCCATCGTAGCATGTATTCATACTACATGTGCTGGCGACCAACTAATGAGGTGAGAGAATGGATCCTGCTTTCCTCACCGTGAGTCTTACGTGTCATTATTGATATGACTTTCATTTTGTACCCTTTTGTGACTTTTGACTATGTCATAAGGTAAGGGGTTGATGTTCGCTACTTTGGTATGTTGCTGCGGTCATGTATGATTCGCCTTAAGGGACATCACCGGGAAAGCGGTCAATCCTAAACTAAATGGCATGAGGGCAAAGGGAAGATCATCTAGTATTACACCACGATGTATATTCATCGCCAAAGAACTCACATCGCTCTGTATGAGAAGCAGATTGAGTGTGAATATATTGCAAGAATTGAGAGGGTCAAACATGCTCTTTTTGAGGGATTAGAGATGTTTTTTGGACCGGTGTAATTAGATGGGTCTGGGGTATATGAGACACTATTTTTGTTCCTTTTGGGTTGATGTCTCTATGCTGGCTCATTTTTGAGTTTCTAGTATAGAGCTCCCACATGCAGGTGTTCTCAGTAGTCGCACGATGCATTGGCTAGTATGAGATTGTTCATTTTTGGGGAGATTGAGATAGAGATGTGGCAGTGTCATGCCAACTCATGTGCGAGTGGGAGATGTTAGAAATTGGGCGCCCATGTGGCATGGCCCTTTGAGCTTTTTGAGCCTGAACCTCTTGAACCTTATCCATGTAAGTTTGAATTTTAATTCAAACTTATTTGGATAACCATTCAAGATATATATATATGTCTATCATATAATTGATATGATAAGATAGATATTTGGTTATATATCAGATATTGAACATACGTATATAAGATACGTTATGGGGTTTTTACCTATAACCTTTTTTCCCAGACTCTCCTCTCTCTCTGACTCTCTCCCAAAAACAACGATCAAGCTATTTGCACTGTGGTTTGTGTGGGTGATATTCACTATTGTAATATCACCCCATTGCTGGGTTGATTGATCAGATTCAGGAAGCACGTGATTTACCCACGAGGTTCTATCGCTAAAAGGTATGATCTAAATATTTTTCATCCGCTGCGTATTTACTGTTTTTTGATTTACAATATCAAACAATTTATTTTAATTTAGCACTTTAATTTTTATCAAATAACTTTTCAACTTAAAAATTCAAAATTTAATTTTCAGTTTTCAGCTTTATTAAACACTATCTTGTTAAGTATTTGATAAATTTGAGATCTACTTAACTTAATTACATAAATGAGTCGACTGTGGTCTTCCTTTGGTACTCTCGACTTATTAGCTTAAAGCGTGACTTACACTAATAGCCCTGGTAATTTAATGCTTTTGTCACTTTAATTTCTTATTTTTCAATTGTGATATATTTGACCCTGAATTTTGAATCTTGTTCCAAATAATGGCAGTCAAAGATATTTCATTTGCAAACGGTCCATTTCAAAGGTAAAGTTGTCATACAACTTATTATGTGTTGATTAACTTATATGTTATTTGAAATGTAGTGACTTTTTTTTTTAACCAATAATGTTAGAACTTTCTTGGTTGTAAAGTTTTGTTTAGCTTGGTTTTTAAAATCTATTTTTAGAAATTTTTTTCTAAAAAACTAAAAATTAAATTGGTGAAAAAAAATATTTAAAATACATTATTTTTATATAATTTTATCTTTTGGGAGGAAGGAAATATTTTTTTA
The DNA here is from genome assembly GCA_025200525.1 of Camellia lanceoleosa. Taxonomy (NCBI): domain Eukaryota; kingdom Viridiplantae; phylum Streptophyta; class Magnoliopsida; order Ericales; family Theaceae; genus Camellia; species Camellia lanceoleosa. Next base: position 905,065 of record CM045771.1, read on the forward strand.
TATCTATTTTCGTTAAATTAGTTTCTATTTTTTCAAAAGTCAAATATGATAACAATTTTGATGTCATTATTAAACTAATCCATTAAATTAAAAAATTCAAAACTAAAAATAATTCATATATTAAACATATCTATTACACATTAAAAGCGTAATAACCATCCATTACATAATAATCATCCAAAATATTTATTAACAACAAATACAACTATCTATTACATGATAACCATCCAAAAACATCAACAAAAACTATCACTCATTATATAATCATCATCCAAATACAGACTAAAAATTAATTTGGTAATAAAATAAAATAAATAAATAAAATGTAAAAGATTTACCATTTTTATATAATTTTATCTTTGGTGGGTAGAAATAATTTTTAAAATTTTATTTTGACATTTATTTTTGTCAAATTAATTTATGTTTGATCAAATTGACGACTTTGCCCTTGAAACAAAGCAACAGTGTCTTCAATTATCTTTATTTCGATTGAGATTCAAAATTCAAGTTCAAATATATCACAATTGAAAAGTTAAGGGACCAAAGTGACACAAGTTTCAAACTAAAAGGATCGTTAGTGTAATTCTCCCTAGCTTAAAATAAACTTATAGTAAATAAGATAGTGCTTTAAAAAATTAAGGATTGAATTATTTTTAGTTGGAATATTTCATTAGACCATCCAATTTGACCCACTATGAGCCCAACGATCTATACCGTTTATTTTGTAGGGTCCCTTTGACATTGGGAGCCATTTGATTGGATCACATTTGTCTCAAAAACAAATTAATGGACAATATAATTTTAGAAGTAGTACGTTAGTTATTTTTGAAATACATGTGATTTGATCGAGTATATTTCGATGTTCAATCAATCTAATTTTTGATATGCATGATCTCCTCGAAAGATCCAAAGAAATGAACGAATTGAATTATTAAAATGGACCCAAAATGGATCCACAATGAATCGAGTGGACCGTCTAATTAAAATATCCAACTAGAGGGAATATAATTACATATTATGTGCAAAGTTTTAAAGAAAACTCATATTGTTAACAAAATTTATAAGGCTTCTTCTTAGGTGTGCAACCCACAAAACGTGTAAGTGGGTTGCACACCATGTGCCACTCACACAAAAGGTGTAAGTGTAAGGTGTAAGTGGAAGTGGAAGGTATAAATGAAATGTATAAGTTGCACACCATGTGCCACTTACACAAAAGGTGTAAGTGCAAGGTAAAAAAGGTGTAAGTGTAAGGTGTAAGTAAACACAAAAAGGTGTAAGGTGTAAGTTGCACATTATAGCATTACCCAATTTATAAATTTGTACGAGCACTGGGCCCCATTAGTGAAGAGATTATTATTATTATTGTTATTATTATTATTATTACTATTATTTTGAACACTTTTTTTTGTTAAAATGTGAGATGGAGGGTTGTTTTGATAACATGTCAGAAAGTCACTACTAAAAAATTAATTAAATTAGTTACTTTTCAAAATAATTAGAAAAAAATCAATATATGTTTGAAAAGATTTTTTTAACTTTTTATAGAAAAACTTGTAAAAAGTATAGTGAATAAGAATGAATCTTTGACTTAGAGGAGTGAATGATAAGAAACATTTGATTTTCTTTTGTATAAAATATATATATACATATTTTTGATTTTTTCTTTTTAAATTAAATATTTTATTAGTAATGAATATTATTTTTATATAATTATTATATTGTTAGAATTGGAAAGGTTGGTATTTTTTTTTTGGGTAAATTACACTGATACCCTCTGAGGTTTATGTTTATTATAGTTCTCTCTCTCACCTTTTAAAAATTATATCTCCCTCTTTAAGGTTTAAAGTTTCATTACAGATTCTCCCATCAGTAATTTAATTTTTTTAAATACCGATTTTGCTCTCATTGGATAAATTACATTGACAACCTTCACATTTTAGAAATTACAATTCCCTTCCTAAGGTTTAAAGTAGTATTACCAATTACCCCATCGGTTAATATTAGTTAGAAAAAAAATTCATTGAAAAAAAAAATTAATTGGGTAAAAAATTATTTGAAAAAAAAATTAATTGAAAAAAATTTTTGTTAGTAAAATTTTTAAGTTTCTGTTTAAAAACTAACAGAAACTCATTTTTTGAATTTACGTTTTTTCCTCAAATTTACAAACTGAGACAATAATTTATAAACCAAAAAAATTATCAAACAAGTTTTTATGACAGTTTTTAAAATTTTTGTAAATATAAATTGAAAACTGAAAACGAAATGGTTACCAAACAAGCTTTAGATGGTAAAAATATCGTAAAATTAACAAATAATTAAATAAGTTACTAACGTAAGAAATGACTTATCAAAATATTCTTAGGCTATGTATGGTTTGATTTTTAGAATTTTTTTTAAAAAAAATTAAAAATTAATTTGGTTAAGAAATAAAAAAATAAAAAATAATTATCATTTTTATATAATTTTTTATCTTTTGAGTGGTTAGAAATAATTTTTTACAAATTAAATTAAAACAGCCATATGCATGTATATAACTTATCCAAAAGTTAAAATGATAATTATTTTTTACCCTTAAATAAAAATTATTTTTTATTTTTTTATTTCTTAACTAAATTAATTTTTAATTTTTAAAAAAAATTCTAAAAATCAAACGATACATAACCTAAGAATCTTTTGATAAGTCATTTCTTACGTTACAAAAATTTAAAAAACTATCATAAAAATTTGTTTGATAATTTTTTTTGTTTATAAATTGTTGTCTCAGTTTGTAAATTTGAGAAAAAAACATAAATTCAAAAAATGAGTTTACGTTGGTTTTTAAACAAAAATTTAAACATTTTACTAACAAAATTTTTTTTCAAATAATTTTTTTTCTAATTAATTTTTTTTAATGAATTTTTTTTCCAACTAATACTAACTAAGGGGCCAATTGGTAATGCTACTTTAAACCTTAGGAAGGAGATTGTAATTTTTAAAATATGAGGGGTGTCAATATAATTTACCCAGTAAAGATAAAATTATTATTTAAAAAAATTAAATTGCTAAGAAAAAATCTTTAATAAAACTTTAACTATGGACAGGAAAATGTAATTTCTAAAAAATGAGAAAAAAATTATAATAAACACAAATTTTAGTAGGTGTTAGTGTAATTTACCCCCTTTTTTTTTTTTTTTCGCGAGATTGGGGCATTGATTGTAATATAAGGAGGGAATACCTATGGTTATATATATATATAGACCCCGTTTGAGAAGTGGTTATTTTAAAAGTTTTTTAGTTATTTTAGTATGTTATTTTAATTTTTGTGCTTGAAAAAATGAGATAGATTTTTATTTGAGTTGTTATATTGAAAAATGTGTTAAAATAATTTTTGAAGTTAAAATGACAAATTTATTTCTAAAATTATAAATTTTTAAATTGATATAAAAGGACAAAATTATAATTTTTCAATTAATTTAATAATCTATCAACTGACAGCGTAGGCACGGGGGCTGCAGCCTATTTTCTTTTTTTTTTTTTGGTAATAAACTTTAAACAGTCTGCTTTTGGGCTTATTTTTCATTTGGCACTGTTTGGGAAGCCAAAAAGCCAGGTTTTTTTGGCTATTTTAGCCACAAAAGACAAAATAAGTTTTTTTAGTCACAAAAAACAAAACATCACATCCAACTCATAATCATTACACTCATCTCTTACAAAAAAATTTAAAAAAGTCAAAAAATCAAAAAATCCTTTCCAAACCAAACTTTTAATCCCAAACTAAAATAGCCGAAAAAACTTAAAAACCAAAAAACCAACCCACTTCCGAAACGGAGGCATATAATCTCAACCCACTAATCCCAAACAGCGCTATATGCACAACGCTTGGGAAGTGTATAAACTAGAATCTTTGAGCCCTAATTTTGTATCTCTGTTTCTGCGAACATGGCCAAGAACAAACAATCCGCAGCAGAAGCAGAAGCAGAAGCAGAAGCGCGAGGCCGGTCGTCATCTCAAGATGAAGGTGAAGAAGAATCAGAATCAGCATCTGAATCAGAATGTGAAGAAAAAGTGGAAAACGAAGAGCAAGGTGAAGATCAAGATGAAGGTGAAGAAGGATCATCATCTGAATCTGAATCAGAATGTGAAGAAAAAGAAGTAGAAAAGGAAGAGCAAGATGAAGATCAAGATGAAGGTGAAGAAGGATCAGCATCTGAATCTGAATCAGATTGTGAAGAAAAAGAAGATAAGAATACGATTCCTGCTCCTCTACCCAAAAAACCCTCATCGGGTTCAGCAGCACAACATCCCCAATCATCATCTTCTTCTTCTTCGGAATCTGATTCTCCCCCCGTCAATCATTGCGGAGTGGATCCGAATATGAAGATGATGCAATCCAGTGCTGCTGCTGCTTCTGCTTCTGCTTCTGCTTCTGCTTCTGCTAAGAATAAGAAGCCCACATCTAAGAAGCCCACATGTAACCCCACTCTCAAACGCCTTGTTGTTGAGAGGGAGAGCGAGAATCGAAAATCGAAGAGGGCCAAGGCAGTGAAAGGGAAAGTGAATGTGAATGCGGATGGGGTAGAGGACAGGTTGAACAAGACTAGTGCTTCGAAGAAGGTGTTTTTTCAGAGGCTGTGGAGTGCTGAAGATGAGATTGTGATTCTGCAGGGTATTATTAATTACACTGCCGACACAGGTTTGGACCCCTCTGCCAACATAAATGCTTTTTACCTTTCCATCAAGGATTTTATTCATGTTCATGTCACCAAAACACAATTGTGTGACAAAGTCCGCAAGTTGAAGCAAAAGTACATGACCAATGCCAACAAAGCTAAATTGCCCTCCAACTCCCATGAACAACAACTCTATAATTTGTCCCAAAATATTTGGGGTTTTCAAACTAATGACAATAACAAGGACGTGGTTCATGGGAAACCAACTCTAAAAGAGGACGTTTCTAACAAGATGGCAGAAATTAAAAGCGAATTGAAGAAGCTCCAAATCAGCCTACTTGAACTCTTGAGGAGCACACAATTGATCTGCGAGCAAACAAAGCGAGTTCTGGAATCACTTCAGTAAGCTAACTTATGGTTTTTGGATTGATCTTGACTGATACAGAAGCAGAAGAAGAAAAAGAAGAAGAACAGGACAACTTTTTTGTGTTTGGGTTATGGATGTACAGTATTTTTGTGTAATTAAAGACATTAGGGTGGTCTTACTAGGTATATTATGACTTTTGGTTGGTTAATGATTGATGCACAAATCGAGGATGTTTTTGGTTAGGGTTTGGTAAATCAACTAATTATGAATATTTGGTATTTAGGTTTCATATATAACAATATGCTCATTTCATTTTTGAGGACGTATGTGATTTTTCTATCTCAAATCTTGTTGTCTCCATGTTAAAAAACATTCATAGTTTGATTATATCTTGAGATTCTTATATTTCAAAATTTTCACACGATCTAATAATTGTACGTTCTTTGAGATAAGCCTCTTAGTAACAATTTAGCTTGTTTTGCTATAGCCATTAATGCATGTTAATCAAAATGACAAATCACATTAATACTCCATGCTTTGTATCTCATGTCAATTTTGGTCTATAGTTGTAAGTGTAACAAATTTGTTGTTTAATTTTTTGCATATTTGTATTTAATTACTTCAATCGATAATGGCCACTAGACATTCTAATATAAAATTGACTTGTTTGGCCATTTCACACAAGGCATGGTGGGAAATAATTTTTTTCACCATCACCAAAAAAATCCTTTCTACACCCATTATCCATAGCACGAGTGTTTTTTTCACAAGGCATAAGGGCGTAATTGCATAAAGCGGATGTAGATAGAAATATTTTGGGTGTGTTTGGAAGGTTTTTCAACCTCAGCATTATTCTCTCTTCTTTGCTCAGTTTATCTTCTTGCTCCTCTTTGCATCTTTCTCTAACAAACTCAGGACCTCCATGGCCATTGCCACTTTAACTCACCACCACCATCACCCCAATGTGCATCTGCCATACTTCCCTCTCTTCTTGATGTAGTTCAAATTGTAGTTTAGTTAGTTAGTGTACAACTATGCTTGTTTATTTTGTATATCCCCATGCCTATATATAGGTGTTTAGACTTCTAATAGTTTTTTTGCAAGATCAATGATAATGCTTACCAAGTCTAGTTGCCTTCCCATTGACTATCTCTAATATTTTCAATGTGCAAAACCTTGTACCTTAATTTGTGAGTGATTCCTGAGGACAAGTTCTTTTAAGAGAGGAAGTGCGGAAGTAGTTCAAATGGAGTTGAACTAGTGTACAACTGAGCTTGTTTAGTGTGGTATATCCCATGCCAATAAATAGACGTTTAGATTTCTAATAATATATATATTTTTTTTACCCAAGATTTGGGATTCTATCTAATACATTGAAATTCTAGATTTGATAGATCACTTTCTCTTTCTCTTGTCTATTTCATTCCCTCACTAACCAATCCCAAATTTTTCCATGTTCTTGCAATGAAGAACACTAGATCAGAGGGGCCTTTGTCACCTTGCATTCCTAATTTTTCACACAATACCACTCTCCTCCGCAGCCGTGAACGCTTGGAATGAGGATAGGGTACTAGTTGTTTATATCTTGCCAAAACTCCATTGATTTAAAATGGTGAAAAAACAAGTGGTATATAGCTAGTAGTCCTCATGTCACTACTAGAAAAGAGGGCTTTAGACACGGAACTTTTTGCAACGGTTTAAAAATCATCGCAAAAAGCAAGTTTTTGCCACAGCAAATGAAACCGTTGTGAAACTTTTTGCGAAAGATTGATTTCCATCGCAAAAGCTATACATTTGAGACGGATAAAATAATTCCTTGCTAATAGTATTTGTTGAGATAGAAAGTGGTTGTCGCTAATAAATTAGCAAAAAGGCATTATCATTAGTGACAGAAACAAATTACCTATCGCCAAAGGGTCCATCAATTGTGACAGATACTAAATTGTGGGAAAAAAAAAAAAAATAGTTAAAACGACCTAGTTTTATGTTGCACATCTGTCTGTCCATCACAAATAATACAAGCCCTAACTCCCTACATTTCATTCTTACGCTATTTCTCTTCCTCCCATTGGAGTCGCCTCACTCCGCCGTCCTCCCACCGGTGTTGCCGCAATCCGCCATCCTTCGACGCTGTCATCTTCCCATCGACGGTCATTCGAGGAGAAAGTGCAGCAAATCTCTCTCTCTCTCTCTCTCTCTCTCTCTATAATAACGTACAAAGCTATGTTCCCAATCTCTGATATTGTACATTTTCGATGTCATCGAAGATGCTTTCAAGATCACACTGATTATCTGCACTTGAGGTGAGTTCTCGTTGATTCATTCAAATTTGTTCGATTTTTATCATTTTGATTGTTGTTAAGAGTGTAATTTCAATTTATATTTTGGTCGATTGACTCTTATTTTATAGTAATCTATAAATCTAGAGTGTTCTTGTTTTGTTTCTTTAGGTTTTGTAAATTGATTTTGTGTGGATGCTTTTTCAAGTGTTTGGTATAGAACACAAAAGTTTCTAGGGTTTTGATTTTGGTTTTTTTAATTTTGTATAATTTTGAGTTTTGAAAACTATTAATTTGATGAAGTTAGGGTTGGGAGGAAGTTAATAGGGAAGGTGCATTGATACTTACATACCTATGGCTTTAGTTTTGGAGTTTGAATAAGACTTTTTGACTGGAAAAATAAAGCCTAAGCAAGTGCATGTGGGTGATCCACTGACCACTTTGATATGGTTGTAACTTGCAATAGAGAATCACGATAAAGGATCATTGGCTGATCGTGACAAAGGCAAAACGCAGCAGAGGTTTTTCCTATGCTTCTCCTTAACTTCCATGCAGTGGAGAAAAACTTCTGCTGTAAAACACAGCCAATAAACCAGCAGCTATCCAAATCAAGGGAATGACCTGCACTATTTGGGAATATGAAGGATTCTAAGCTGAGTAAATGGACATTGGAAGCTTAGGAAATGGGCTTGGATCAGGGAACCATGTCTGTTGTTGGGTTATAGGATGCTACAAGCTTTCTTGCACAATACTTTATATTTTCATTTTGAAGATTTTCTTCTCTTATTGGGACATTTAGATTATCATTCCTTCCTTTCTTCCATACCCTGCCTTATAAGTAATACTAATACTACATAACAATAATTTCAATTTGAATGTGTACTTTTAAGTGGAACAAGACTCACTCACTCACTGCTCAACTGCCTTTGTTTACTTTGTTTCTGCAATAAATTACTGATTGAGCAGAAGAAGAAAACTCAAAATGCGGAATATGACATCATTATCCCAGTTGATAGCATGGGTTTTGGTGAGTTGCCCTGCATCTGAAGAATTCTCTAAGTTGGATTTAAATATTTCTTTGTGAAGCCATTCCAAAACAAAAATTGGGTAGTTATAGTAATATCGAGAGTATCTCCACCTCTTTTTTTTTTAATTCATTCCAGACAAACATTGGGTGGTTATGTGTATACACTAACTATACTATAACTTTCATTAAAAGCAAATAAAAAAACTAACTAGTCAGGCTTGTGCTTGGTTGGAATAGTGTACATGAAAATATTTTTTGAGAAAAAAAAAATATAAATTACTTTTCTTTTCTTTTCTATTTTGTTGTTAATTGTTCAATTTATAAGAAAATTTATATGCAAAAATTATTTAAATCTTCCCTAGATATATTATTACCTGTAATTTTTACGGAAAGAATTCGAGAAAAGTTTCTTTCAAAGAAATTGTTATGGTGAGACCCACATTTTTTGGGGGATGCAAAGAAGAAAAAAAAAATTGAATTTTCTCTTTCCTTACCTTTCTCTTCAATTGAGTGAAGCATTACCAAATTTCATCAACAACATGAGCACTAGGCAAGTGAAGTTCTCCTGAACCAGGTGCTTTGGCTTATGCTCCCATTTAGGTATTATTCTCCTGAACAGGTGCTAGTGGCAGAAATGAGGTCAAGAGACATGTGCATATATTTAGTTCTTATAAGAAGGTAAAGCTCTTACGTATCAAGGTAGGCTGATGTACACCATAACTCATGACAATGCTAAATTCGGTAGGTTTATGATTTGTTTGACTAGAGTGTTTACATATATTTCAATGTAAGGTATTTTATTTGAGTTTTTTAATTTTCTGAAATGTTTAGTTCATAGAAAGTTCTTGCAAGTGAATAAACATGTATCAATGTAGGCTGATGTACACCAAAAATTGAGTATTTACATATATTTCAAATGTGTCATATGTGCTTTTAATTTTATGAAAGTCAAGCATTCATGCTACATTCGTTCTAGGTGCTTTAACTTTCTAACAATTTAATCTCATTATGCGAGTGTATAATCTAGGTGTCTATATTTATATGCATGTGGGTTAGTGTCATTGCCTTTTTAATTTTGGGCAGTGATACGACCCTTCATAGTTCATGGGGATGCTCTGAACTTATAGATTCTTTAGCCAAAGCTTATTTGTGGTTCTCATTTTTCTCTTCCTTTTTGATTTCAGTAATTTGTGTTTGTCAAGTGTTCTGGTTTTTGCAACTAACTTCTGCAGCTTGTTGGGTCGTGAGCTGCTATCTGTTACATGGCCATTTGGGTTGGATACACAGACGTGCACTTAATCTTTGGTGTTTCTACGACTTTAGAGCATGTGTGGCTTAGCAGGGAGAGCTGAATAATCAATTGAAGCAGTAGCTCCAGAAGATCTAGGTATGCTATTCCAGTCTGTATCTCTCTACCAATGATAGGAATTGCCACTTCTTTTGTAACTGACTTTAGATACTCAGTATGATAGTTTTATCTGTTTCTCATTCTTTAGATGTTCTAGCCAATTCTTATTCAAGCTTTGAAACCTGATGTTGTTGATGAATATTTTTTTAGATTGTGAATGCTTCATTCATTTGCTTGCCTAGTGCTCATGTTATAGGGCTGTGAACAAGCAAAGTTCTTATGGTCATTTGCTTTGTTGTCATCCATGAACTTGTTCAAGTGCTCATTAATGATATCATTCTTTGTTCTGTGGGAGAAACAAAATTCCAAGAAGGAAACTGATTAGCTTGAGTCTTGTTATGGTCATCAGTCTTGTTTTTACAAGCTTCAGTTCGCCATGAGCATTCACTAGCATACCTAATAAACCAGGTATCCCATGGCTTAAACACACTAACCAACAATTAGCTGCATGCATGGAAGCTGCCTATAATTATAATATATCCTTGGATTATTAGCCAAGAAAGTTGACTCAAATCTTGTTGACCTTTGATCCATTTTGCTTTGTTGTCACTTCTTTTAGGTCTCCAATTCTAGGTGGCTTTTTGAATGCAAATATAATTTATTAGAAGACCTTTACAAAGTGCTTGCCTACTACTAGATGTTTGTGACTTTGTGTAGCTGTGTACATATATACACATAAATTTTCCTATGTGAATGATCTCATGTGCTCTTTCTTCATGTTGATTCCTTTTCATTTTTGATTTAAATGCAGTGCCTCTGTTCAGCTTCTTGCTTAATCGTGATGTTTTAGAGATTGTTTACGCTAATCGTAGTATATTTGTTTTATTTTTTATTTCTTTTCAGAGAGTAGGTAATAATTGTGACACAACACTCAGAAAATGGCAAACATAGTTGGGTCTTATGTCAAAGTTACAAGTAACCACTAAATTGAAATCTCATCCCCACTGTGATTCATTCCTTGCTGTATGATTCATTCCTTCATACATAGCACCATGTTCTGAGATTAATGAACCACCTTTTCATCTTCTAAAGTTCATGACCCTTTCCCATTGTCAAGCATAAGGTTTTATTTTTAGCTGCTCAGTTACTTCAATTGGTATTGATTTTTAATAACCTTAGTGTTCGTTCTATTTGTTATTTATTTAATGGAAATGGTTAAGTTTTATCATCAACTTAAGCACTAACTAGGGACAAAATCATCTGTTATTGCCAGCTGAAGCAATGAAATTTTAGTATATTGAAGTTGAGGCTTTTGTATTATTTTGGGATTGGCCAACCACTAGGTTAGTGTTGTTTCATCCTTAACTGAACCCTACTTCATTTTGATATGAACTACCCTTTCTCTATTTTTCACATTATGGAGTGTGAATTGTTTCGTTGGCCCCAACCCCAAGGGCTGTTCCCTAGAGAGACTCTAAATCGTGTTACATCTTGATTAAGTGAGCAATGTGATTCTGTGATTTTCTTTTTCCTGGAAAATGCTAGACATGTCAACAAAACACTAAGTATCCCTCTTTTGTAAAGTGTATTGCTCAGCTGTCTCTCTCTCTCTCCATTTTAATCTGTTCTTCTTTTTTCCCGAACTAGTTGACTCAGTAAAATGGTCAAACGGCGTCGGATGTCAACGAAACTTGTCACACACGACTAACTAGGCACAAATGACTTGTAGGAAAAGATGGAACTCAACCATTTCTCGGTTTTAAATCTGGAGCCTAATTTTCATTTATGAAAACTTGTTCTTTACAAACTCTTTTTCCGAACTTGTTGACTCACTAAAAAGCTCAAACGGCGTCGGATGTCAACGAAACTTGACACACGACTAACTAGGTACAAATGACTTGTAGAAAAAGACGGGGACTTGAAACTGCTTTTCGGTTTTGAATTTGGAGCCTAATTTCCATTTGTAAAAACTTGTTCTTTACAAATTCTTTTTCGAATGGGTTGATACACTAAAATGCTCAAATGGCGTCGGATGTCAATGAAACTTGACACACACGACTAACTAGGCACAAATGACTTGTAGGAGAAGACCGAACTCGAAACTGATTCTCGGATTTTGAATCTAGAGCCTAATTTTCATTTATAAAAACTTGTTCTTTAAAAACTCTTTTCCGAACCGGTTGACACTAAAATGCTTAAATGGCATCGGATGTCAATGAAACTTGACACACACGACTAAATAGGCACAAATGATTTGTAGAAAAAGGCGGGACTTGAAACCGCTTTCCGGTTTTGAATTTGGAGCCTAATTTTTGTTTGTGAAAACTTGTCCTTTACAAACTCTTTTTCGAACGGGTTGACACACTAAAATGTTCAAACAGCGTCGGATGTCAATGAAACTTGACATACAAGACTAATTAGGCACAAATAACTTGTAGGAGAAGACAGAACTCTAAATCGATTCCCGATTTTGAATCTAGAGCCTAATTTCCGTTTATGAAAAACTTGTTCTTCAGAAACTCTTTTTCGAACCGCTTGACACACTAGAATGCTCAAATGGCATTGGATGTCAACGAAACTTGACACACACAGCTAATTAGGCATAAATGACTCGTAAAAAAGGACGGGACTCGAAATTGCTTTCTTGTTTTGAATTTGGAGCCTAAATTCCATTTGTGAAAACTTATCATTTACAAACTCTTTTTCAAACGGGTTGATACACTAAAATGTTTAAACAGCATCAAATGTCAACGAAACTTGACACACACGACTAACTAGGCACAAATGACTTGTAAGAGAAGACGGAACTCGAAACTGATTCCCGTTTTTGAATTTAGTGCCTAATTTCCGTTTATGAAAACTTGTTATTTACAAACTTTTTTTCCAAACCGGTTGATTCACTAAAATGCTCAAAATGGCGTCAGATGTCAACGAAACTTGACACACACGACTAACTAGACACAAATGACTTGGAGAAAAATACGGGACTCAAAACCGTTTCTCGGTTTTAAATCTAGAGCCTAATTTCCGTTTGTGAAAACTTGTTCTTTATAAACTCTTTTTCGAACAGGTTGACACATTAAAATGCTCAAATGGCGTCAGATGTCAAGCAAACTTGACACTTTACTAACTAGGTGCAAATGACTTGTAGGATGCAATTAAAGTTTCTTTGGATAGTTTATGTATACCAATAGTCCAATTGGCGGAGGGTCTTCTAATTAGTGACGATCTGTTGTGTGAAATTGATGGAGCTCCAATTGTCCTTGAATATTGCAAAGTATTTGTCTTAAAAGTGAAAAAGTCAAACGCTCTTTTGGAAACAACATACCGAGGTCTGAGAACAGTTGGAGAAGCTGTTGGAAGATATATTGTGTAGCGCTCGATTCATGTATATGTTACAATCTTATTTATGTATTTATTTATTTATTGAAATAAATATCAAATGTTTTACATTTCTGTAAGCTTGAAATTAATTGTATTATAAATGATTTTTTTTTTTTTATTTCCATTTTGCCGATGAAACCCTTTTGAGTATGTGATGATATCTTCGCATATCGATATTGGACCATACAATCTTATTTATTTATTGAAATAAATATAAAATGTTTTCAAGTTTGGCATTCTCCAAAAAATTCAAAAAGTCAAAAAGTCACTATCCTATTTAAGTCACATCATCTTATTTAAGTCACATCACCTCTCTAACACATCACTTCAAACCCAACTTAAAATCCAACTCATATTTCATAAAAAGTCAAAAAGTGAACTTATTTAGTCTTTCCAAACTTGGCCATGTAAGCTTGAAATTAATTATATTGTAAATGATTTTTGTTTTTTGGTTTCTTTGTACAGATGCAACTGTTTTGAGTATGTGATGATATCTTCGCATATCGATATTGGAGCTTATAATCTTATTTTTATATTTATTTTTGGTAAGCTTGAAATTAATTATATTGTAAATGATTTTTTTTAAAATTTTTTTTGTAGATGTGACCCTTTTGAGTACGTGATGATATCTTCGCATATCGATATTGCAACTTACAATCTTATTATTTATTTAATTTTTGAAATAAATATAAAATATTTTACATGTTTTGTAACCATGAAATTAATTATATTGTAAATGATGAGTTTTTTGGGGGTTTCTTTTTGCAAATGCAACCCTTTTTGAGTACGTGATGATATCTTTGCATATCGATATTAGAGCTTACTGTTGATATTAAAAAAGTTATAATATATATATATATATATATATATTTATTTGTATTATCGATACTTTTGTTTTGCTTTAGGTACAAAAATTTAAGTTATTGAATATAAAAAATTATTAGTATTGTTGAAGGATGTTTTATACATTTTTGTAAAGAATATTTAGTTGACAATTGTTATAGGGTACATATATATGTATGATTTTGTGAATGTGAATGTAGATGTGGATGTGTTTGGATGTGAATGTGGATGTATTTTATTTTAGAAAATATTAATAATTTGTACATGGAATGAATTAATAAAATATATATTGATTTTATGAAAATAATTTTATTGTGACAATAATAAACCATCGCTAATGTAATCATTATTTCTTTACATTTTATTAGCGACGGATTAACTTGTGATTTTTTATTGTTAATTATCCTGTTGAAATAACTCATGATTAAATTTATTTTTAGGAACTCATTTCCTTTAAGAACTAAATTACAAATTTCTTCTCTTTTTATTTTTTTTATTTTTTTTATTATTTAGATTCAGACATGAAGCAAATGGAAAATATCTCATATTAAAAATGTTAATTTTTTTTTGAATAATTTAAATATTTATATTCTCTATGTTTGTCAATTCAAGTTTAATGCATTTCCAAACTTAAAAAAAAAAAAAAAAAAAAAAAAGTCATCCCAAATCTATTTGTGTTTAATGAATTAATATAACCAAAAAACAAATAGCATCTAAAAAAAATTTAACAACTAACTGAATATAATGGGAATTAAAATTAATTTTATTTTAATTTATTATATTATATGGGATGATTAATGTAGTATCTACTATTGTTTAAACAAAATTAATGTTACTTTTATTTAATATATTAGTCATTTTGATTAATTATAATATGCCTTTGTTACTCTATTTTTGGTTGTTTCAAGCAATTCTTAGATAAATTATTTATATACACAAACTAAATAAAAATATTAAGAAATACAATCAAATAGTAAATTTTTTTTAATGATTATTGACTTTTTAAAATTTAGTGCATCGCACGAGTAACCATTAGTTATATATTATAACCAAGTGACATTATGTGAAGAAATACCGTGAAAGCACCAATATATCATACTAAATTTATGAATTTATGAATTTTTAAATTTAAAAATACTTTTTTAAAATACTCATTGAATTAGGAACTTCAAAAATATTAATGATCTCATAATTTATGGTTTTTAAAAAAGAAAGGTTAAAAATCATTTTTCCTAATTTCTGATCCAAAAAAAAAAATATCTCACCGAGAGGAGAGATTAAAAATCTTTTTTACTCTCTCCAATACATTCTCTTTTCGTTGCACAGAAATGATGGAGGTGAGGACACCGAAAAAGTTTTAACACACAAAAACTCTTTTCAATGGTATATGTGTTTTGATACGAGAATATATATATAGCGAATTTTTTTTAGGTGTGTCTTGTATATGGTATACAAAGTATTTATACTTTTTTTATTTTGTATTTATACCTTTTTATGTATTGAGTTATATCAAAATATTTAAAAATTTACATATTGGTGACCTGCTAAGCAGGTTACTTTCCAAGTAAATTAATCAAATAATATATTATATGACTAAAGGTGTAAATTGTCACAAAAAGCTGTAAATAATTTCACAAAAACGTAAATTTTCACAAAAGACGTAAGTAATTTCAGAAAAAGGCGTAAGTGATTTTTGAAAACTTACACCCTTTGGGAAAACTTGTATTTTTTTATGAAAACTTACACCTTTTGTGAGAACTTACACTTTTTTTGAAAACTTACATTTTTTTGTGAATTTACTTACACCTTTTTCTAAGAACTTACGCCTTTTGTGAAATTATTTACACCTTTTGTGAACACTTACTCCTTTTGTGAAGAAGTTACACCATATGTTAAAAATTTTCATATGGTAAAACTTATACCTTTTTTGAAATGTTACTCCTTTTGTGAAATAATTTTTTTCGTAAAATTTACACATTTTATTAAAACTAACGCCTTTTGTGAAAACGAAACTTACACCTTTTGTGAAGTCAATTACATATTTTGTGAAATAACTTACATTATTTCTGAAAAATTACACCTTTTGTGAAATAATTTCTTTCATAAAATTTACACATTTTGTAAAAAATTTACGCATTTTCTGAAAACTTACACATTTTCGTGAAAATACTTACACTTTTTTTTGAAATGTTACTCATTTTGTGAAAACCAAACTTAAACCTTTTGTGAAGTCACTTACATCTTTTGTGAAAAAACTTATACTATTTTTGAAAAGTTACATCTTTTGTGTAATAATTTCTTTCATAAAATTTACACATTTTGCTAAAACTTTCACATTTTCTGAAAATTTACACATTTTCGTGGAACTACTTACACATTTTCTAAAAAGTTACTCATTTTGTGAAATAATTTTTTTCATAAAATTTACACTTTTTCTTGGAACTTACACCTTTTGTGAAAACCAAACTTAAACCTTTTCTGAAGTCACTTACATCTTTTGTGAAATAACTTACACTAATTCTGAAAAGTTACACCTTTTGTGAAAAAAAAAATCATCAAATTTACATCTTTTGCTAAAATTTACACCTTTTCGTGAAAGTACGTACATCTTTTCTGAAAAATTACTCAATTTGTGAAATAAGTTTCAACAAAATGTGTAAATTTTATGAAAAAAATTATTTCACAAAAGGAGTAACATTTCAAAAAAAGTGTAAATATTTTCACGAAAATGTGTAAGTTTTAGCAAAAGGTGTAAATTTTATGAAAGAAATTATTTCACAAAAGGCGTAACTTTTCAGAATTAGTGTAAGTTATTTCACAAACGATGTAAGTGACTTCTCAAAAAGTATAAGTTTCGTTTTTACAAAAAGTGTAAGTTCCAATAAAAGGTATAAATTTTATGAAAAATTTTATTTCACAAAAGGAGTAACATTTCAGAAACGGTGTAAGTATTTTCTCGAAAAGGTGTAAGTTTTAGTAAAAGGTGTAAATTTTATGAAATTTTTTTTTTTTTCACAAAAGGCATAACTTTTCAGAATTAATGTAAGTTATTTCACAAAAGATGTAAGTGACTTCACAAAAGGTTTAAGTTTGGTTTTCACAAAAGGTGTAAGTTCCAAGAAAAAATGTAAATTTTATGAAAAAAATTATTTCACAGAAGGAGAAACTTTTCAGAAAATGTGTAAGTATTTCCATGAAAATGTGTAAGTTTTAGCAAAAGGTGTAAATTTTATGAAAGAAATTATTTCACAAAAGATATAACTTTCCAGAAATAATGTAAGTTTTTTCATAAAAGATGTAAGTGAATTCACAAAAGGTGTAAATTTTATGAAAAAAATTATTTCACAAAAGGAGTAACATTTCAAAAAAGGTGTAAGTATTTTCACAAAAAGGTGTAAGTTTTAGCCAAAAGGTGTAAATTTTATGAAAGAAATTATTACACAAAAGATGTAACTTTTCAGAAATAGTGTAAGTTATTTCACAAAAGATGTAAGTGACTTCACAAAAGGTGTAAATTTCATTGTCACAAAAGATATAAGTTCTAATAAAAAGTATAAATTTTATGAAAAAAATTATTTCACAAAAGGAGTAACATTTCAAAGTATTCATAAACAAATTGGGACAACCACTAAACAGTTACCACCAACCCTTTCTCTGTTTTGTCTCACGCGCGCGCGCACACACACAGAGAACAGTTACCACCAAACCTCACCCTCGCTCACCACCCAACCATCGCTGGCCACCGTTGCTCATCGCCGTCGCACGCCACCACCGCTGCTGCAAGTTTCTCTCTCTCTCTCTCTCTCTCTCTCTCTCTCTCTCTCTCTGTGTGTGTCGATCTTGGTCTCTCTCCGTCAATCTCTGTCTCTTCTTTGTTGATCTCCGTCGATCTCGGTCTCTCTCTCTCTGCCGATCTCTCTGTCGATCCCTATCTATCTCGGTCTCTCTGTCTCTGTCGATCTCGGTCTCTTTCTCTCTCTCTCTCTCTCTCACTTTCTCTCCCTTCCTCTATATTAAAAACAGGTTCTCTTTTACATTGAGATACTTGGTTGGATTTGGACTTGGATTGGTTAATCCAAGCCTGTCTTACTGCCATTACAAACCCCTAAAATCTTATAGCAATTTACCACTAACATTTCGCCAATCCAAATGCTAAAATTCCTGGAAGATCTTTCTCGTGCAGTTATAGGGTTAAATTAACCAGGAGACCTTTTAAAAAAAAAGAAAAGTTTGTTCCCAACGCTCAAGGCTCCCACTTATTGTAGGTTTTGGGAGAGGTAGTAGGCAGACAACCTTCCCATCCACCTTTTATGATGTATAATTTACTCTCTTAATTATAATAATCCCAAAAATTATCATCTCATCTCAGTTCATGACATGCTCAATTTGGTTAGTTTCTATTTTGAACGCAATGTGCAGGCATGAGTCAAAGTTTATCCAAATAATTGTTTAGGAGATTGTGAGTAAATTGGATTTCACGGTCTTAAGTGTTACCCCCTATCAAACTGGAATAGATTCTCATGTAAAAGACATTAATCTGTGGTTCCAAAGTGGGTTGAACAATGTTAGCGTAATGGTGATCTGTGGGATGGGTGGAATAGGGAAGACAACCATTGCAAAAATTGTTTATAACCAAAACTTTGACAAATTTAAAGGTAGTAGTTTTCATGCAAATATTAGAGAAACTACAAAACAACCTAATGGTCTGGTTTGTTTGCAGAGACAGCTTGTTTCAGATATTCTGAAGTGGAATAAGGAAAGAATATATTGTGTTGCTGAGGGAATCAATAAGATTAAAGATGCTATGTGCTGTAAAACAGTTCTAGTTGTTCTTGATGATGTTGATGATTTGGACCAAGTAAATGCATTACTAGGGATGCAAGATTGGCTTTATCCAGGAAGTAAGATTATGATAACTACTAGACATGTGCAATTGCTAAAGGCTGATGAAGTGTACAAGTCGTATGTGGTTAAGGAATTAAATGATGATGAAGCACTCTGTCTCTTCAGCCGGCATGCCTTTGGACAAGACAAACCTATTCAAGCTTACATAGAGCACTCAAAAAGGGTAATACACCACTGTGGTGGCCTTCCGCTAGCTCTGGAAGTCTTGGGCTCTTCTTTGTGTGGTGAAACTATTGATGTGGAGAGAAAGTGCATTAGCAAAATTAAGAACACATTTTCCCGAGAAAATTCATAATGTGCTTAAAATAAGTTATGATTCTTTAGATGATCATGAGCAAAATTTATTCCTTGATATTGCTTGTTTCTTTGTTGGAAAGGACAAAGATTACACAGTTAAAATACTAGAGGAATGTGATTTCTCCATAACAATTGGTATTCAAAATCTCACTCATAGAGGTCTCATAGAA
Organism: Camellia lanceoleosa; assembly: GCA_025200525.1. NCBI lineage: Eukaryota > Viridiplantae > Streptophyta > Magnoliopsida > Ericales > Theaceae > Camellia > Camellia lanceoleosa. Next base: position 924,334 of record CM045771.1, read on the forward strand.
GTTAATAAAGATAGCAACAAGCTGATAATGCACTAAGTGCTTAGACATGGGTAGGGAAATTGTTCGCCGGGAATCACAAAAGGAACCTGGAAAGCGTAGCAGAGTGTGGTGTCATAAGGATGCCTTCAATGTGTTGAGGGATAAAACTGTAAGAATTATGCTTCTCTCTCTCTCTCTCTCTCTCTCTCTCTCCTCTCTTCATTACAGTGACTAATTTTCCAACTTTTCTTTATCAGGGAACAACAACAATTGAAGGCCTTAGCCTCAACTTAGAAGATATGCCAACCAAGAGTGCAAGCGGTGCACAATCCCAAAATGAAGATTTTGTTGCAGAACATACAATGTTTAACGAAGGCAATTCATTGAAGCGACGTCGCTGAGGCTTATTCTCTTTTCTTCGTGTTATTCCTGCTTTCACAGAATCATTTTCAGATGAAGATGAAGATGATTTGAAAACTGATGCATGTTCACAGATGCACACTTCAAGACTACTTCAGCTTAATAATGTAAGACTCAGTTAAGATGGTTGTGTTAGCATGGATTCCGTTTAAAATCTATACCAAATGATTTTACTTTGGATAGCCTGTTTGCCCTTGAAATGCAAAATAGTAGCTTGGAACAACTCTGGAAGAGAACCAAGTTATGATTCAATTTTTTTAAATCCTGTTTTCTGTTGATTTTATTATTATTATTATTATTTTTTTTTTTTGGGATCCATATGAATTCTTGTAGTGACCGATTTCTTACTTTTTTCTGACAATTGCTCAGATCATTGAAAATCCTTGATCTCAGTTATTCCTATAGCCTTACCAATTCCTCTGACTACTCACAGCTCCCTAATCTTGAGAAACCGATCCTTAAATATTGCATAAATTTGGTTGGGATTCACGAATCAATTGGGGAATTAGGGACCCTTGTTTTGTTGAATCTTGAAGGCTGTAAAAATCTAAGGAAGCTTCCAAAGAAAGTTTTCTTGGTCAAATCCCTTGAACTCATTCTTAGTGGATGTGCAATGCTGGATGGGCTACCCTCTGACCTGGGCAAGATGGAATCGTTCAAAGTGCTTCATGCAGATGGAACAAATTGATTACTCACTTGATCATTGGATGGTTTAAACTGCGGTATGAACTTTATTGGCCTTCTTCATGATACTGGTTAGGAAGCATGCATCATGTGAATTGCAAATAATGTTGTCATGCTATCTTGGGGGGCTCTTGGTATTCTATCCTTGTTGCAAGATTTGAATCTAAAGGGTTGAGTTGGAATCCATGCCTAACATGGTCTATATATGGAAGTGAAACATTATTGCAGCCAAGTGGTTGACGATATTTTTCAACTTAATTGCAGACATGCACTGAAATGATCAAAAATTCACTTTGGCTGAGCTGGAATCCACGACAATAATTGCATCGGAACTGTTCAGTGAAGTAACATGTACAAAAAGAAAGCTCCAGTAAGTGCTCTCTTTCTCTCATTATGTTGTCTGTGTTCAGTTAGTAGTTAAAGTTGTCAATTCCATTGCAGAGGAACTGTATCAATGTGATATTTAAGCATATTTCTTCCCAAGGTGAGATTCCCAGCTGGTTAGCAAGAAGAGTAGGGAATCCTCAATGTCTTTTACTGTTCCTTCACTGCTAATCTGAATGTATGTGTTTTCTATGTACAGGTCATGTGAACTGAAGATGTGAACATCTGGCCTTTTGAAGTGTATTGAGTGGTGCCGATGTAGTTGGGAAGAGCAAAGGATTGCAGTGGATGTATATGCTAGCATTCATAGGAAAGATTTTGAATTAGTTAATGGAAGATGATGATGAAGTGGATGTCTCAGTGGATGCATGAGAAGCTTTTCGAGTAAAGGAATTTGGAATTCGTGTTCTTATGTGAGCCTAAAAAGCAATGGTAGCCAACACCACAGCAATGATCCTTGTCACCAGAATGTCATTGATTTTATCAGCATATCAGATGAGGACAGGGGACTACTTCCTATGCAATCACAATTGATTTCATAGGGTTAGGCTCTATTTCAGGATTTTAAGTGTAATGAAAAGTTTAGTTAGTTGTCTTCCTTCAAAATGTATGCCAGGCTTTTACACTTGCTGCAGAACTATAGGCGTAATGGAAGTGTCAAACATTAGCATGAGAGGAAGGTTTTGGATTGGTGATTTTGAGATATCTGTCAACTATGGTGAGCAAACAAGAAAATTCTTTTTCATTTTTGCGGACATTTCGACCTACGCATAGATCCTTTTTAACTCCTTTGAAGAAGGGTATGTATTCCTAGCCATATTGGGGCATATTATGATCTTGTTTTGAGAGTGAAGAACAAAATTTTCAATGTTCGATTCATTAATATTTATTTGTTTGTATTTATTTGGTTGTTATATTCCATCTACTAGTTATTTATTTGTTTGTTTATTTGGTATGAACACACTACTGTTTAGTTTTTTGTTTATTTTGGTGAACAAGAAAAAGAAATGACAAAGAAAGCATCAGTGTTAAAGTAAAACCAATATTTTGGCAAAAATTTGAATTCAAATAAGTCAGCTAAATTTGAATTGGTCAAAATTTTGATCAAGATATTTTGCCCATAATCTTGTCCTAGAGAGCATCCATAAGCTTCAGTCTCAGCCCAACATTCTAGGGCCTATGCCTTCTAGGCTTTCTAATTAGAGGAAGTGTAACAATCCCATTCCATATTGGAAGTTTGAATAGGTGATCTTGAATATATAAGTAGGATCAATGAATTCAAATAATATCATCATGACTAATTTTTTTAAGTGAGTTTTCTTGTTTGTTACCCGTTGCATGACAATGTGGGTTATTGTAACTAATTGGGACAGTTAGCTTGTTTCTAGTATATTGAGAGGTTTAACTTGGAACTTAGACTGTTTGTAGTTTTAATTGTATGTGTAGGTGAAAGGTCAGGCTATCTAACTTTTCATATACATTACTTACTGTTGAGAGATGCTTTGACTTTTGGGTGCGGCCCTTTGGAGGTATTGAATGGGTTTAGACTTCTTTAGCAACATGTGGTTGTGGTGTGTAAGTTATTATGATTAGAAAAATTGCCTCCTCCAACCACCCCCCAACACACACACACACAAAATACTAAAATAAATCTTGATATCAGATTTTGAGCCCGAATATACTCCTGTAATATATATATATATTTGTATATATTTTTTAAAAAATGGATTGTAATGCAATTATAGTTACTAGCTCCATCTGTGTTTAGCATGGTTTGGGTGCAGCCAGGGAGTGTTGTGCATGTACTTCATAGTTTGAGAGGGGGTCGGGTTGGGAAGAGGCATATAAAGGCATGGAGGGTGTGGTTTGAACATGTCTATTGATCACTGCTTGGATGTATTTTTGATGATTGTCCCCTACTGTATTTGAACTATCACCTGTTTGTGATTGCAATTATGTAGCCTGATTTGTTGAAAAATGGTTATTGTAGGCTCAAGTATATATGTAACAAGGAAGGACTAAAGGCAAGTTCCATTGCACTTATTTCACTTGCAGAGTATACCGGTGAGCAATAGCTCCTTCACAAAGGCATATCAACCTTGTGAATAAATTTTTCTTCCCTCCCTGAAGGTTTGTATGAAAGGGTTCAAGAAAGTAGTTGAAAAATTCGAAGATCTTCGAAGATCCTTGAAGAACAACTTCGAATTCTCTAGAAGATGACGAGAGGCTTAGATTCTTCAATAGTCTCAACTCAAGAACACAAGAGTAAATGAGATGATGGAGATAAGAGATTGGGTGAAGAAGAAGGCAAAGTGGCTAGAGAGAGAATAATGGCAAGGCTCTCCCATGGATCTCCCACTTTCACTCTCAAGGTTAATAATGGAGAAGGGAAATTAGTTCTTTCCCAAGAGTTAAATCTCCAAAATCCATCCCTTGTAAAGTTATGGGTGGGTGCTATTTATGGGCACCTCATGATGTAGGATGGAGCCCATGTACAAGGCACATGGGGGATATTCTCTTTAACCACCTTGTCCGAGGAGGTGATCTCTCCGAGGATGAGAAAAACCCCGAAGAGGAGATCAACCTCGAAGAGGAGATCAACCCCTCGGCGAACCCTTCTTCTTAGCCACACCTAACCAATGATCCCCAATCATCCCAAAAGGGTCAGGGGTAGTCCTAGAGGACGTCCTGCCGCAAAAAAAATTGCCGAGTCTCATGGACCCCCCGGGGTCATGCCACCTCGACCCGGGTATAGACTAGTTTAACTGAAGAGTGAATTTATCTCCACTCACCGTCCTCAGGATCGGGTCCTTTGTTCAAACTCCATTACGTCCATGGTTCTGGTGCGTAGATCTCGGAAAGCTCTGAGCCCGCAAGTGTTCTGGGACTCATTAACGGAGCGGCTTCTAGATTGCGTTTGAATCCATTCGAAGCCAATTGCTTCGGATCTCTAGATTCGTAGATCCGAATCCTTTCGAGTCCGAGTGCCTCGGATCTCTAGGATAGCTCAATACCCTTTCGAGTCCGGGTCCGAGTAAGTCTCTAAGTTCGTGGATTCGAACCCTTTTGAGGCTTAGTGCGATTTAGCCCGTTTGACGGCGATCAATCCGGGCCCACCAATCTTGGACTTGCGATAAATTCGGGCCCACTAGTCTTGGGCTATTAGGCCTAATTAAATTAGTGGGCTCAAATTAGCTCCTCTTACATTTTGCCCCTTGCGTGTATGAGAAATTTTAAATTTCTCGGACATGCATACTGTCACCTTGTCAGCTATGCTTCACATTACGTCTTGGCGAATATTTGGTCTTTACAGAGTCCATGGATAAAGCCGAGGGCTCACCGTAATTTACAGATAAAATTGACAAGTAATATTAAAATAAATAAATAAATAAATAACTTCTCTTTTTTTTTTTTTTTTTGTGTGCCATGTTTGGCCAACATATACACCCTCATGCTTTTGATCTCACAAAGAACAACAAATCAAAATCTGAATATTTAAAGATCCACTCACCAAAATTGATCAAGAATTAAATTTCTCTTTCCAGGAAATGGTCAAACCCATATATTTTTTTCTTTTGGTCTTATCTTGTACCTTTGCTTGGGCCACACAGCTTTTTTTTTTTTTTTTTTTTTATATCATTTTGATTCAAATGCCTTTTGAAGCCAAATAAACCGATTAAAGAAAAATTCTTGCTGAAAGTCCAACCTCAATTCTTTAATTCCTTTAATCAACTTACATAAATTCAATTTGGCAGCTTCCGAAAATATTCGGAGATCTATTGTGTATATCTGAAGGACCACCAATCACAAGACCACCAATCAAGAGGCAAAGAGCTTGTGCTTATCCCCTTTTTTTATTCTGAAATGTAACCAACCAGCAAAACTTTTATTTATTTATTCTGAGAGGCCTAACATCCAAACCCATTTTCGTTTTTCACTCTGAATTATTGAAGACCACTGTTTCTCTTTTTTTTTGAAATTGAAAACCCATAAGATGCATGGCACTTTCTATATATATAAATATATATATATATATATATTTTGTGGAATAAGTGAGGGACCACCATAACCAAACTTTTTGCTCCAAAACAAACTTTATCTTCTCCAACAACCTGAGGGCCCATCATATATATCTATATATACAGCCCTAGCGTTAGCATATTTGTAGCCATCCTAATCAAACTTTTGATAAAAAAAAAAAACCTTGGCCCTATTCTCTTTCTGTCAAACTCTTTCTCAGCCCACTCTCTCTAACAGAGACAGATTCAGACTTCCTCTTCGTCAAGGAGCTCTGCTTTGCGGTTTGCTCACTACCGACTGCTGCAATTCCGGGAGCCGACTACTGCAACTCTGAGTGCATTGCCAACCTGTCCCAGCCTCGGCTGCTGCAGATGTCGCGACCCAAGCTGCTACCGACCTCTCTTTGCTGCAACTTTGCCTCCGGCATCGGCTGTCCAGCACCACCCACACACGTCGCCCACTTAACGCGTCGTGTGTGGTCTTGCTTAGCGCAGTCCCAGCGATACTTTTCAGAGCTTGGACCACACAGATTTCGGTTTTTTCTCGCAGACCCACTGGTTCTAATGGTGATTAATCAATGCCGACCATGTTGCCGACTCAACGCGGCGTCGGTCTGCCTAATTCCTTTCTCACCCACTGTTCGTGCAAGCTACACGTGCCGCTGCCGACCTGTTCTGACTGTCTTGGTCCATTTTGGTGCATGCTTCGATCTATTTCTTCCTTCCACAGTGCTTACTCTGCCCATTTCTTTTATTTCTTCTACACTGCTTCAGATCTGTGAGTAAGCTCTTTATATATATATATGGGTTTTGATTTTTACTCAACTAATTCCATTCCTTTCACTGTTTCAGATTTATTGATCTTTGGACTTCAAGATCTAGTTGAATCTTTGCTCAAAGCCCTCTTCCTTTTTCTTCTCGCATTTCTATCTTTCTGATGAACCTCGTACTCTGATGAACTCTGAATTTGTGTACTTCGGTGGAAATTTGATTTTAGTTTTGAGGCTTGCAAATAATCTTGAGTTAGTGCTCTGATTACATACATCTTCAAATCCTTGCTTGAGATTCGGGACTTTTATTGATGGACTGGATATAGATAAATCTTTAATACTGGGCTATTGAATTTCATTGCTGATTTTGCAAGATAAAAAACACACCATGACATTGCACTCCTCCTGATATTTAAAACCCGAGCCCGTGTGTTGATAATTTGATACAAATAGAACTATTGAAAAATATTAAGCATCCGCTGGTTGCCTCGTGTGAATTTATTCATTGCCATCCTTGTGAATGTTGAAATAGGTACTGTTGAACTAATTTGCCCCTGCAATAATTTTTTTTTTTTAAATAAAAAATGTTGAATGTTGGTGGGCTTGTTGAAGGCCATTGCAATTTTTTGTTGTGCACCATTGTTGAAAATTTGAAGAGAATAAAATAAATGTGTAGTTGTTGATGAAACTCGAGGAAATAAACCCCTCACACTATATATAAATCTCGTTATCGAATGATTGATTGTTGCAAACCCGAGAATATTAGATATCATGCTTGAACTCTTGATGTAGAATTCATCGTAGGACTTGTTGATATGATGAAATACCTTGCCGAATAATAAAAATGATATATTGTTGTTTAGAGCTTGAATTACCCAGATCTTGTTCTGCTTGCACATAATTACATCGCCGTGGCCCAAGTTGCCGTTAGCCTCTCGCTGCTCCAGCTTCGACTAAGCCGTCATCGGCCTCTCTTTGCTCCACCTCCAATCACTGTTGGCTTCAACGGCTCCAACGCAGACCACACACGTTGCCCTCTCAATGTGATGTGTGAGGTTGCCGACTCTTCTGTGGCAGCACCATTGCTTCCGGTTTCAACTTGTCCGACGCCGACCACGCACGTTCGCCCACTCAACGCAACGTGTGTGGTCTTGCCCAGCCTAGCTCAGTCTTGTTGATCAACGTCGATGCCAACTCTGCTACGTCTTCAACACTGCCTTCGGCCTCAACTGTAACTGGTTATTGACCACACCGCCCACTCAACGTGGCGTCGGTCTAACTATATTCTTTCCTGCCCACTGCCGGCGCTACTATTGATTTACTCCGGCTATCTTCGGTACTGGTTCCACCCATTCGTGGCCTATTTTCTGCTTTCCACATTGCCTCTAACTCAACCGTGCTCTTCCTTCGTTGGCGTAAATTTGTGAGTAAGCTCTTTTAGTTATTTTATTGATAATGTAAGAACATCATACTTGACTTTTATGTAATCGATGAATAAATTCTCAATACCCGAACTTAACGAACAATTTGTTTTAAATGATGTAGTGCCATACCAGAGAGTAAAACCATATATTGTTGATGTAGCATCTATCTCAGTAACTCTTGAATCAGAATCTGAACTCGATATTGTTTATCTAGTTTGTCAGCTTTACTATTTCAGGCAAATAAATTTTTGTGCGAAATCCACGACCCCGAGGCCCCCAGAATCTTCATTAATGAGAGCAAGGGCTGTCCTTCGGAAGTCTGAACGAGAGCAAAACTGTCCCTTAGGAGTCCGAAAGTAGCATACACCCTACTTCGGCAAGAAAGATCCCTCCAGACGGTAACCGAGTCTACCAAGCTTGCACCAATAGAAGTAAAGATTGTCTCTCAGAAGTTCGAGCGGAAACGAGGCTGTCTCTCAGAAGTCCGAGCAGAAACGAGGCTGTCCCTCAGAAGTCCGAGTGAAAACAAGGCTATCCCTCAGAAGTCCGAGCAGAAACAAGGCTGTCCCTCGGAAGTCCGAGTGGATGCGCACTTCTACTTTGGCAGCTAATGGAAGTAAAGGCTATCCCTCGGGAGTTCGAGTAAGAGTCCACTCTACTTTGAAAAGAAAGATCCTCGGAGCTCGTATTGATAAAATCAATGGCTGTTCTTCGGACCTGCACTAATGAGAGCAAGAGTTGTCCCTCGGAAGGCTCTCCCTTAAAAGTCTGAGCAGAAACAAGGCTGTCTCTCGGAAGTCCGAGTGGATGCGCACTTCTACTTTGGCAGCTAATGGAAGCAAAGGCTATCCCTCGAAGCTCGCACTGACGGAAGCGAGATCTGTTCTTCGAAAGTCTGAGGCGGAGAACACACTCTACTTCAGCAAGAAAGATCCTCGAAGCTCACACTGATGGAAACAAGATTTGCTCTTCGAAAGTCAGAGTGGGAGCACACACTCTACTTCAACAAGAGAGATCCTCGAAGCTCGCCGAGTGGGAGCACACACTCTGCTTCAACAAGAAAGACCCTCGAAACTTGCATTGATAGAAGTAAGTGCTGTTCTTCGGAAGTTTGAATAGAAGCAAGAGATGTCTCTCGGAAGTCTAAATGTATGTATACTCTCTTCTTCGGTAATCAATGGAATCAAAGGTTGTCCCTTGAAAGTCCGAGTAGGAGCATACTCTATTTCAACAAGAAAGATCCTTGAAGCTTGAACTGACAGAAGTAAGGGCTATTCTTCGGAAGTCGAAGTGGGAGCAACACTCTACTTTAGCAAGAAAGACCCTCGAAACTTGCATTGAAGGAAGCAATGGCTGATGGAAACAAAGGCTATTCTCCAAAAGTCTGAGTGGGAACACACATTCTGCTTCAACAAGAAAGACCCTCGAAGCTTGCATTGATGGAAGTAAGGGCTATTCTTCGGAAGTCCGAGTGGAAGTACACTTCTACTGTGTCAAGAAAACTCCCTTCAGGTTGGTAACTGAGTCTACTATTCCTCTTTCTTCTTTGAGGGGCAACAAAAATTGAAAACTGTTTCAAGCAACATAACACAATGAAAATATACACTGTAGAAAAAATAACTTCTAATGGAGATACATAATGTGGAGGAAATAAATTTCTTCACGACATAAGAAAGATAGAACTTCTTGGATAATGCAGTAAATATAAATTGTAAATGTCATAGATAGACTTCTTCTACGGAATGTTGAAATTTGCCCCTAGAGTTGCGAGATCATTTGGAAAGCTTTCACCAGTTGCTCGGGTTGTGTCCATCATGCACCATCATAGCCATGTCTTCTAAGATATCCTAGGGCTCCTGCTCTCTGAACTCTATCTCATGTGCTTCGACTTTCTTTCTAAAGATCTTCTTAAGCATCCGGCACTTTTCTGTAGGATGTCCTAGTGATCGGTGGAAAACACAATAATTAGGACCCTCGCGGTCCTTCTTCGGCAAAAGCTCTTCGACATGAGGCAACTTCAGTTCTCCGTCTGCCACCCATTCTTTAACTAAGGCCTTCACCTCCTCAACACTACATGGAAAAGGAGTGTCATCTTCGCAGTATTTCCTCTTCTGACCTCTGAATTCCCCCCCCTACGAGTTTCGGGTAGAAGACGTGGAAGCCGCAGTGACAAAAGGTCCTCGGGATGACTTGAAGCTGGTTTTATAACTAGTCTCGAACCCGATCTCCTGAGACTGAGGTACGTTGATGTTCCGAGATGCTTCAATTAGTGCCAAGAAGGTGGGTAGCTTGTGATTAACAAGAAGCATCTTGTACCCATTCAATGCCCCTTCAACACAGATTTGGACCAAGTAGCTTTCCTCCACAGCCTCATGACAGTCCACGGCTTTGTCTTGGAACCTCTTCACATATTCGAGAATGTCTTCACCCTCCTGCTGCTTTTCCTTACACAGGGTAAATGTGGTCACTTTCTCGGCAACTTGAAAGAATTTGGCATGGAATTTGTTGACCATCTCCTCCCAACTTCGAACAGAGTTTGGGGCCAAGTTAACGTACCAACTATATGCTCGGTTGGTGACGGACTTGGAGAATTCTCTCAGTCGGAGGACATGATTTGAACCATGAATCCCTAAAGTCTCGATGAACCGCACAACATGTTCTCGAGCATTTCCTTGCTTGCCATCGAATTTGATGAACTTTGGCACTGTGTACCCCTCCAGGTATGGATAACTCAACATCTCGATAGGGTAAGGCGGCTTGACATCCGGATCAGGAAAAGAGGGTAAAGTCATCTTGCCCCGTTCAAGATCGAACATGGCTTGCACCTCGGCGAGAGTGAGAAATTGTTGAGGGAGAGAACTTGATAGTGGTATTCCTGGAACTTAACTTGTAGACCCGAAGATTGAGCTAGGGGCGACTTGGCCATTTGGGTGTTGAGAATTCACCATTGGTGAAGACACATGATGAAATTGGCCATCGGCACTTATGGACACGCCATTTAGTCATGGCACATTGAATTGAGGCCCGTAAAGTCCACCGCACAGGGCTGCTATACCGGGTTGTGCTTACAAATTTGTTGTCGGTGCTAAAGGAGACCCACTCGGTACATGAGTAGAATTTACAATCGGTGAAACAAAATTAGGCATGGATGGAATACCATTTTGTAGAGAAATTTCTGTAGGCCTTCTTTGAACTTCCACCACCACTGGAACACCATTCATCACGCCGGAAACTCCTCCAACCATCACTGGACTATGGCTTGATCCTCCAGGTGCGTGATTGTGCGCTCCACGGGCCGTAGGTTGGCCATGACTTGTTCCTCCTAACACTTGATTCTGCACACCATTATGTACAATTTCAGGGAGAATTTGGGGTGGATCTTGATGGTTTTGACCATTTACAACATTGCCATGAAGTTGTTGATGCTTGTCAGTGTCGACTTGACCTCTATTTCTTGCTGGTGGTGCGAAATTCGAACCCATCACCAACATGGTGTGGGTAAGATTTTGAAGGTTGGTGAGAATTTCTTGTTGAGTGTGTTGGAGTCCTTGAATGGCTTCAAGGATGAGAGGTGAGTCTTGAACTTGAGTCCTCTCATCACCACCATTGGAATAGCCTTGTTGATGAGTCTCATTATCTACCATTTTTGCTGGAGTTGTATGAGTTCCAGATCTCGTTGAGACCATTAACCAATCCGCCTCCCCAGTGAAGTCGCCAAATGTATGAAAGGGTTCAAGAAAGTAGTTGAAAAATTCGAAGATCTTCGAAGATCCTTGAAGAACAACTTCGAATTCTCTAGAAGATGATGAGAGGCTTAGATTCTTCAATAGTCTCAACTCAAGAACACAAGAGTAAAGGAGATGATGGAGATAAGAGATTGGGCGAAGAAGAAGGCAAAGTGGCTAGAGAGAGAATAATGGCAAGGCTCTCCCATGGATCTCCCACTTTCACTCTCAAGGTTGATAATGGAGAAGGGAAATTAGTTCTTTCCCAAGAGTTAAATCTCCAAAATCCATCCCTTGTAAAGTTATGGGTGGGTGCTATTTATGGGCACCTCATGATGTAGGATGGAGCCCATGTACAAAGCACATGGGGGATATTCTCTCTAACCACCTTGTCCGAGGAGGTGACCTCTCTGAGGAGGTGATCTCTCTGAGGATGAGAAAAACCCCGAAGAGGAGATCAACCCCGAAGAAGAGATCAACCCCTCGGCGAACCCTTCTTCTTAGCCACACCTAACCAATGATCCCCAATCATCCCAAAAGGGTTAGGGGTAGTCCCAGAGGACGTCCTGCCGCAAAAAAAATTGCCGAGTCTCATGGACCCCCCGGGGTCATGCCACCTCGACCCGGGTATAGGCTAGTTTAACCGAAGAGTGAATTTATCTCCACTCACCGTCCTCGGGATCGGGTCCTTTGTTCGAACTCCATTACGTCCATGGTTCTGGTGCGTAGATCTCGGAAAGCTCCGAGCCCGCAAGTGTTCTGGGACTCATTAATGGAGCGGCTTCTAGATTGCGTTTGAATCCATTCGAAGCCAATTGCTTCGGATCTCTAGATTCGTAGATCCGAATCCTTTCGAGTCCGAGTGCCTCGGATCTCTAGGATAGCTCAATACCCTTTCAAGTCCGGGTCTGAGTATGTCTCTAAGTTCATGGATCCGAACCCTTTTGAGGCTTAGTGCGATTTAGCCCGTTTGACGGCGATCAATCTGGGCCCACCAATCTTGGACTTGCGATAAATTCGGGCCCACTAATCTTGGGCTATTGGGCCTAATTAAATTAGTGGGCTCAAATTAGCTCCTCTTACAAGGTTTCTTGAATAAAAAGGCTAGCAGTTATATAGAAAGATAACAAAAAGAAGGAAGAAGCATTCAAATGGTAATTGACACTTAAAGAAAGAATACCATTCGGTGAAGATCAAGTCTTTCTCATGAAAAGTTTCTTGGGATTTTTCTTCATACATGTTTATTCTCTTGATTGATCTCCTGCAAACATAATTTGCATGGTTTATTGGTTCTTAGTTGGAGATTAGTTCTCAAATGGTTGGCCGGAAGGACACCTCAAAAAGTGTTTTTGACGTATGGACAGAGGTAAAACAATAATCTGTTAAACTGTTTAATTTTCATTTTTGGCATTATCAATTTGCATATAAATTCTTTCTTTTTATTACTATTACTATTTTTCTTTTCTGGATAGATTTTTCAAAAGAGAAAAGTAAAACGAGAAAGGAAGACAGCTAGTGGCGGCAGCAGCATCTCCAATGAATTTGACTTTCTGCACTCCATGATTTCTAACCGGTAGGTTAAGAACTCTAGTTAAAACTTTCATTTTTTCTTTCATCATTTCTAGTGAAAGGTCATCTATCTTGACTGTTCATTGATTGCCAACTATCCAGCGATGACTACAATTTAATTTATGATGGGATCCATGAAAATAGTTTGCAACTTCACTATCATGATCCAATTATGCGAAAGACTGTAAGTCATAATTGCAATAAAAACCTTTTGTGCTATAAAATCTGATACGGACCCATAAACTAGCTTCTCCTTGACAAATAGGACATGTGACAACTGACGACATGTAATTCGGACCCATAGGTTGGGAGTTAAAGCCGAATACGCCTTAAACTTAGTTGAAAAGAGGACATTCCGGGGGCGAAAATTCAAAACAGCCCTCGAACTACCATATGGCTCTCACAGACCGCTTCCCCTTGACAAATAGGACTTGTGACAATTGACGAAATGTAATTAGGACGCGTAGGCTTGGAGTTTGACCCGAAAACGCCTTAAACTTGGTCAAAAAAGGCGTTTCGGGGTCGAAAATTCAAAACAGGCCCCAAATGACCGTGTAGCTCTCACGGACAGCTTCCCCTTGACAAATAGGACTTGTGACAACTAATGGCATGCAATTCGGACCCATAGGTTGCGAGTTAGAGCCGAATACGCCTTAAACTTAATCGAAAGAGGGCGTTCCGAGGGCGAAAATTCAAAACAGGCCCCAAACCACCATGTAGATCTCACGAATAGATTCCCCTTGACAAATAGGACTTGCGACAATTGTCAGAATGTAATTAGGACGCGTAGGCTTGGAGTTAGACCCAAAAATGCCTTAAACTTAGTCAAAAGACGGCGTTCCGGGGACAAAAATTCAAAACAGCCCCCGAACCACCATGTGGATCTCATGGACAGCTTCCCCTTGACAAATAGGACTTGTGACAACTGTCAGAATGTGATTAGGACGCGTAGGCTTGGAGCTAGACTCAAAAATGCCTTAAGCTTAGTCGAAAAATGCCGTTTCGGGGTCGAAAATTCAAAATAGCCCCCGAACCATGGTGTGGCTCTCACGGATAGCTTCCCCTTCACAAATAGGACTTGTGACAGTTGACGAAATGTAATTAGGACGCGTAGGGTTGGAGTTAGACCCGAAAACACCTTAGACTTGGTCGGAAAAGGGCGTTTCGGGGTCGAAAATTCAAAATAGCCCCAAACCACTGTGTGGCTCTCACGGACAGCTTCCCCTTAACAAATAGGACTCGTGACAACTGATGGCATGTAATTCGGACCCATAGGTTGGGAGTTAGAGCAAAATATGCCTTAGCTTAGTCGAAAGAGGGCGTTCCGGGGGCGAAAATTCAAAATAGCCCCCAAACCACTGTGTGGATCTCACGGACAGCTTCCTCTTGACAAATAGGACTTGTTACAGCTGTCAGAATGTAATTAGGACGCGTAGGCTTGGAGTTGGACCCAAAAATGCCTTAAACTTAGTCGAAAGAGGGCATTCCGGGGGTGAAAATTCAAAACAGCCCCCGAACTACCGTGTGGATCTCATGGACAGCTTCCCCTTGACAAATAAGACTTGTGACAACTGTCGAAATGTAATTAGGACGCGTAGGCTTGGAGTTAGACTCGAAAATGCCTTAAACTTAGTAGAAAAAGGGCGTTTCAGGGTCGAAAATTCAAAACAATCCCAAAACCACTGTGTGGCTGTCACGGACAGCTTCTCCTTGACAAATATGACTTGTGACAACTGACTGAATGTAATTAGGACGCGTAGGCTTGGAGTTAGACCCAAAAATGCCCTAAAGTTAGTCGAAAAAGGGCATTTTAGGGTCGAAAATTCAAAACAGCCCCTGAACCACCATGTGGCTCTCACGGACAGCTTCTCCTTCACAAATAGCACTTGTGACAACTGACGGCATGTAATTCGGGCTCATAGGTTAGGAATTAGAATCGAATACGCCTTAAACGTAGTCGAAAGAGGGCGTTCCAGGGACGAAAATTTGAAACAGCCTCCGAACCACTGTGTCGCTCTCACAGACAGCTTCCCCATGAAAAATAAGACCTATGAGAATAGACGGAATGTAATTCGGACCCATAGGTTGGGAGTTAGAGGTGAAAACACCTTAAACTTAGTCGAAAAGGGACGTTCTGAGAGCGAAAATTCAAAATAGCCCCTGGGAGGGGAAAACTTGGGAGCATGAGACATAGGTTGGGTGTTAAAGTTGGGAGTTAAAGTTGGAGACATAGGTTGAGAGTTAAAGTTGAAAATGCCTTAAACTAAACTGAAAAATTGCATTTCGAGAGGGGAAAACTTGGGAGAAACTTGTCGGACATGCAACATATGATTACGACTATAATTATACAATTTTGAAAACATTATATACATTCGAGTTTTTTATAATTTTCTTTTATAATTTGAAATGATAATGTTGTTCAATCAATACTAATGGTTAATTTTATTTTTACAGAAGGTTTTTGGCTTGAAAATGTGAATATTCTTTATTTGTGTGCGGAGGACATTGCTTTTTTTATTTTTTTATTTTATATAATCTGTTATTATGTTGTCCTTTGTTTTTTTGTGGATCACTATTGTTTGTACAAATAACTATTGGCGTCGTACAAATTAGTTTTGGCATAGAACATATTACATTTGGCATGGTATAGATTACCGTTTGACATGGTATTGTGGATATTTCTTTTTTTGTGTACGAAAGACATAGTTTTTGTATAATCCTCTGTTTTGTATAGAATTATTATTTTAAGTTAGATTATGCTTGGTTTGTATGGAATTTCTATTATATTTCGAATTTGACATTAAAAGTTAAATTTTCTTAGATTGTTATTATTTTGTTTATGTACAGGGTACATGTTGTATAGAATAAATATAGGGCGAAATTAGTATAAAACAAAACTGAAGAAAGTTTTTGGTGACTAAACATTTAGTAGCCAAAAAGAAGTGAAGTTGTTGACGATGAACCAAATTGGTAGTCAAAAGGAAATCAAGGTTTTTTGGTGACTAAATATTTGGTAGCCAAAAGAAATAAAAGATTTTTGGCGACTAAATAATTAGTAGCCAAAAAAAAAAAAAAATGAAAAATAAATTTTATAAACGTGACCAGTGACTATTCTTTTTTATAAACATGATGTAATTTGGATGGTTTATTTATGGATGATGTAATGTGGATGTAAATTTGATTTTGGTAATCCATTTATGTGTAGATTATTGATGTGTAAGGTTGTAAATTTGATTTTGGATGCCAATCTATTCGGCATAAAATGCATCCATAGTGCAAGAGTACAAAACAATTGATTGCACAAATGATTGTGAGATTGGAAAATGCCTAGTGCCTAATAGATTCACTATGATTTGATTGTAAACAATATTGAAGCAAATTATACAAGGACGCCAAAGTTTGGCATTTTTTTTTGTTTGTCATGTCCATGGGCTCCAAAATGATTGGCTGATTGATTGGTGTTTTCACTTTTTTCGCAAGAATTGATTGACTAATAGGTCCCCAATCCATTTTCAAATCGATTGGAAAATGCACTGCCTTGGTAGAAATCAATTGGCCAATCCATTGGCCATAATCCAAATAACTGCTAAAAGCCAAAATCTTGAGTGTTTAGTCAGGCTATGGGCTTCCAAATTAGAAATGAATATAATGACAAGGTTTGAAGTTAACAAATTGTATCATTCACAATCTCCTCATAAATTACTATTCAATACATTAAACATCAAGCAAAATACATCATATTTCAAACATCAAGCAACTTATCCTCATTGACAATTTTCAAAAATTTAGAAGAAAAAGAAAAGGAAAAAGAAAAAGAAAAAAAAAAAGGCAATATACTACCATATTTCAAACAATAAACAACCTGGTGAGGTCATATTCACCAAAACACCAACCATAAGAATTTTTTTATACACGAAACATATCATACTAAACTCCCAAAAGTAAGCAAAAAGTGTTCATAAACAAATTGGGACAACCACAAAACCCATAACATATTCAACTATCAATTTAGTCTAAGCATAGTAAAACAATGAAAAGGCCAAGGTCAAGGCTCCTTAGAAAATTCATCTCCGTCTTCAACATCTTCTATTTCCGGCTCTTCTTCATCTCCCTCATCATCATCATCATCTTCATCTCTTCCCAACTCTTTTTCGTGTCCCTCATCCTCACCTTGTCTCTCATTCTCGTGAGGGGTATCTACATTTTTTTTGTCAATTCAATGTCACTTGCACAGATTTTAGAAGACCACTCTTTTCTTTCTCCTAGATCTCTTCTGAAATTCTCAAACGTTGAATTTCATCCTCCTTAAATTTCAACCTAACATGCAACTCTTACATCTCTGAGTTCAAGCTCTCCATATCCAATCTGGTAGCAGATACAGTTGCTTCCAAATGCTTGGCCAAGGCCTTGGCATGGCATCTTGGCCTTAGCATGGCATGGCCTTGGCATGGCATGTCATCGCTTTGGCTTGGCCATGCTTTGACCTTGGCATGGCATCTTTGCCGGCCATGGCCTTGGCATGGCATGTCAGCCGGCTTTGGCTTGCTCGCTTTGGCCTTGGCATGGCATGTCGCCGCCATGGCCTTGGCATGGCATGTCGGCCGCTTTTGGCTTGCTCGCCTTGGCCATGGCATGGCATGTCATGGCTTTGGCTTGGCTGCCTTGGCCTTGGCATGACATGCCGGCCTTGGCATGGCATGGCATCCGCCTTGGCATGGCTTTGGCTTGGTCGCCTTGACCTTGGCATGGCATGTCGCCGCCATGGCCTTGGCATGGCATCTTTGGCTTGCCTCACTAGGCCTTGGCATGCTTCTCCGCCATGGCCTCGCATGGCATGTCATCTTCTTTGGCTTGGCTGCCTTGGCCTTGGCATGGCATGGCATGCTGTTGGCCTTGGCCTTGGCATGGCATCTTTGCCGCCTTGGCATGGCATGCTGGCTTTGGCTTGCCTGCCGGCTTTGGCTTGCCTGCCTTGGCCTTGGGATGGCATGCTACCGGCCATGGCCTTGGCATGGCATGCTGCTGGCTTTGGCTTGCCTGCCTTGGCCTTGGCATGGCATGCTGCTGGCAATGGCTTGGCATGGCATGATGCTGGCCTTAGCTTGCCTGCCTTGGCCTTGGCATGGCACGCTGCTGGCTTTGGCTTGCCTACCTAGGCCTTGGCATGGCATGTTGTTGGCCAAGGACTTGGCATGGCATGCTGCTGGCTTTGGCTTGGCTGCCTTGACCTTGGCATGGCATGCTGCTGGCCATGGCCTTGGCATGGCATGCTGCTGGCTTTGGCTTGCCTGCCTAGGCCTTGGCCTGGCATGCTTCTGGCCATGGCCTTGGCATGGCATGCTGCTGGCTTTGGTTGCCTGCCTTGGCCTTAGCATGGCATGCTGATGGCCTTGGCCTTGGCATGGCATGCGGCTGGCTTTGGCGCGGCTGGCTTTGGCTTGCCTGGCTTGGCCTTGGCATGGCATGCTGCTGGCCATGGCCTTGGCTTGGCATGCTGCTGGCTTTGGCTAGGATGCCTTGGCCTTGGCATGGCATGCTGCTGGCCATGGCCTTGGCTTGGCATGCTGCTGGCTTTGGCTTGGCTGCCTTGGCCTTGGCATGGCATGCTGCTGGCTTTGGCATCACTGCCTTGACCTTGGCATGGCATGCTGCTGGCCATGGCCCTGGCATGGCATGCTGCTGGCTTTTGCTTGCCCGCCTTGGCCTTGGCATGGCATGCTGCTGGCTTTGGCTTGGCTGCCTTGGCTTTGTGTCACGGGTTGCCTTGCAAGGCCAACTCCGTGACGTTTCGCTCGCAGTGATGTGGCCATTTGAGTGCTCAAGAGTGGCCGTTGGAAGTACCCCAACGTGGCCTAACTTTGGCCCCAAGTAGCCCAAGGCATGTAAGCCATTAATAGCCAACAAAAGACCAAGCCGAAGCCCATGTTAGCAACCAAACAGCGCTGCCAAGAACAATAATACCCGACAGCGGCGATGGCGACTGCAGGCAACGTTTTGTCGCTTTGGTTCGGCACTCAAACGAAGGAGTTTCGGGCTGAAATTTTTATGGTAAAGAGGTATTAGGGGAAGGGTGTTCCCGACCAAGTTTCGTGATTTTTCTCAATTTTTGGAATTAATGAAAAATCATTATGACTCCTCGGACATGTATGATGTTTCCTCCTGCCAGATGAAAAAGGGCTTAACAAGCTACTATAAGGGGGTATGGTGTGCTACCTACCAACCTCCCCGCCCAAACTGGGCTTGAAGTGAGCAACCTTGGGGCAACTCAAGGGCGGGCTTTAGGCATCCAGAGGGGTGTCTAGAGTCTCCATGTGGGTTTGGGAGCCCCGTGGACGTTGCAATGATGTAGGCACTGCGCGACCCTCCCAGGTGAGAGGTCCACTACGTTGTTTCCACTATGCCACGCAATACGGTATCTTTGGGACTCGTTTTGGACCGAATGGGCTATCGAGGCACCACTAAAGGCCTTGTGTGCTAACTCTAGTGCTTGGTTTGGGTTCAACCTTGCACGAGGGGATCCCGTGGCTTAAGCTAAGCGGTCGGAAGGCAACACCGCATATGTGGGCTATCGAATGAAGGCATCAAGCTACATATTGGCAATGTCCATTGAGGGACTACATTATGCTACGAGCAAGCTACGGATTGAGTTGTTGCCTTACTCATGCTACACGTTGGTGCAACGCTAAGGTGCGCAATGGCCTTAGGCGGAATCTAGCACACGTGTTGGCACGAGGATTGCGCCGTGGGCGAGAGATTGTCCCTCGGTGGCTTGTGGGCCTCGCATGACCAAGTGGCCATCCAATATGCATCTATTGAGGCATGCTTGACCCTGTGACACTTCGAGACGCTATTGAACACCCAACGTGCTATGTTCGCTTGTCGGCTAAGTTGAGGACCTTTGCTAGCACATTGTTGTGTGGCTAGGCACCTTGATGACATAAACCTAAGTTGGGCGAGCACCTTGCTTGTGGTGAGCTTGGCGCTATGAAGCGACTTATGCCGTGCTTGGTGCACTTGAGGCGTCAGGCCTACTTGTGGCATCCGGGTGAAGACGGAGCTTCTTTGTGAAGTTGTTTTGCTAGACAAAGCATTGGGACCGAATGTTCAAACGGGTGAGATCATCAACACTCGATTTGTCAACGAGCTTATGGCGGGCTTAAACTTGGTGGAGTTTGAGCGCCACACGGGCAAAAATTGATCCGCTGCGCCTCTTAAGGAGTCGGCCCGTGACACCTTGGCATGGCATGCTGCTGGTCATGGCCTTGGCATGGCATGCTGCTAGCTTTGGCTAGGTTGCCTTGGCCTTGGCATGGCATCATGTTGGCCATGGCCTTGGCATGGCACACTGCTGGCTTTGGCTTGCCTGCCTTGGCCTTGGCATGGCATACTGCTGGCCATGGCCTTGTGTCACAGACTCAGACTTTGCAATCCTGCCGTGCGGCTTTAGATGCCTCTCAACCCTCTTGGTTGCACCTAAGTCAGCCTCACCCACTCAACCACACTAACACACACAGTGTAGGTGGAAGAATGTCTTCACTATACAAGTTAACTTTACAAGTATAGTCGGGTACAAAGCTTTAAAAGGCTCTCACACTCACACTCACAAGTGCTTCACTCTTAGAGCTCTCTTGGATCTCCTGGACTAGATGCCTAGCAAATGAGACCCCTCACCCTTATATAGCCATCCTCCTCCCTAATGGACGACTTAGATCACTTTGATCCAAGGGGTACAAACTCACATCTAGAACATTCCATAGAACTATCTAGGACAACTACCCTATCTACTACATTCTAGATCTCTCCACACTAGTGTAGTACAAGGTAGGCTTCTCCTAGCATAATCTAGCTTGTTCCAGACCCATCCAGACTCTGCTGGACCCTTCCACCACATTCCGGAATCTTCTAGGCCACCCCGGACCCTTCTACCAGCTCCTAGAGTCTTCCAGCATACTCTAGGTTGGTCTCCCACATTTCGGAACCATCCAGCGCCTTCAGCATACTGCCCACGCTGCTCTCGTGTCACATAAATTGTCGTGGCGTGACACTTGGCATGGCATGCCGCTGGCTTTGGCTTGGCTGCCTTGGCCTTGGCATGACATGCTGGCCTTGGCCTTGGAATGGCATGCTGCTGGCTTTGGCTTGCCTGCCTTGGCCTTGGCATGGCATGCTGCTGGCTTTGGCTTGCCTGCCTTGGCCTTTGCATGGCATGCTGCTGGCTATGGCCTTGTTATGGCATGCTGTTGGCTTTGGCATGGCTGCCTTGGCCTTGGCATGGCATGCTGCTGGCCATGGCCTTGGCATGGCATGCTAATGGCTTTGGCTTGGCTGCCTTGGCCTTGGCATGGCATGCTGCTGGCCTTATCCTTGGAATGGCATGCTGCTGACTTTCGCTAGGCTGCCTTGGCCTTGGCATGGCATGCTGCTGGCCATGACCTTGGCATTGCATGCCATCGGGCTTGGGTTGCCTACCTCGCATGGCTTTGGCTTGCCTGCCTTGGCCTTGGCATGGCATGCTGCTGGCTTTGGCTTTCCTGCCCTGGCCTTGGCATGGCATGCTGATGGCCTTGGCCTTGGCATGGTATGCTGCTGGCTTTGGCTTGGCTGCCTTGGCCTTGGCCTTGGCATGGCATGTTGTATTACCTCGCATGGCATGTCAGCCGCCTTTGGCCTTGCCATGGCATGCTGTTGGCTTTGGCTTGCCTGCCTTGGCCTTGGCATGGCATGCTGCTGGCCGTGGCCGTGGCATGGCATGCTACTGGCTTTGGGTTGCCTGCCTAAGCCTTGGCATGGCATGCTGCTAGCCATGGCCTTGGCATGGTATGTTGCTTGCTTTGGCTAGGCTGCCTTGGCCTTGGCATGGCATGCTGCCGGCTTTAGCTTGGCTGCCTTGGCCTTGGCATGGCATGTTGCTAGCTTTGGCTTGGCTGCCTTGGCCTTGGCATGGCATGCTGCTGGCCATGGCCTTGGCATGGCATGCTGCTGGCTTTGGCTTGGCTGCCTTGACCTTGGCATGTCATGCTGCTGGCCGTGGCCCTGGCATGGCATGCTCCTGGCCATGGCATTGGCATGGCATGCTGCTGGCTTTGGCTTGCCTGCCTAGGCCTTGGCATGGCATGTTGCTGGCCATGGCCTTGGCATGGCATGCTGCTGGCTTTTGCTTGCCCGCCTTGGCCTTGGCATGGCATGCTGCTGGCGATGGCCTTGGCATAGCATGCTGCTGGCTTGGGCTAGGCTGCTGTGGTCTTGGCATGGCATGTTGCTGGCCATGGCCTTGGCATGGCATGCTGCTGGCGTTGGCTTGCCTGCCTTGGCCTTGGCATGGCATGCTGCCGGCCATGGCCTTGGCATGGCATGCCGCCGGCTTTGGCTTGGCTGCCTTGGCCTTGGCATGGCATGTTGCTGCCTTTGGCTTGCCTACCTTGTGTCATGCCCCGACAATATATGTGACACGAGGAGCAGCGTTGGCGGTATGCTGGAGGCGCTAGAAGGTTCCGGAATGCGGGAGACCAACCTGGAGCGTGCTGGAAGACTCTAGGAGCTGGTAGAAGGGTCTGGAGTGGCCTGGAAGATTCCGGAATGTGGTGGAAGGGTCCAGCAGAGTTTGGATGGGTCTGGAACAACCTAGATTATGCTAGGAGAAGCCTACCATGTACTACACTAGTGTGGAGAGTTCTAGAATGTAGTAGATAGGGTAGTTGTCCTAGATAGTTCTACGGAATGTTCTAGATAAGAGTTTGTAGCCCTTGGATCAAAGTGATCTGAGCCGTCCATTAGGGAGGAGGATGGCTATATAAGGGTTAGGGGTCTCATTTGCTAGGCATCTAGTCCAGGAGATCCAAGAGAGCTCTGAGAGTGAAGCACTTGTGAGTGTGAGTGTGAGAGGCTTGTAAAGCTTTGTACATGACTATACTTGTAAAGATTGACTTGTATTGTGAAGGCATTCTTCCACCTAAACTGCGTGTGTTAGTGTGGTTGAGTGGGTGAGGCTGACTTAGGTGCAACCAAGAAGGTTGAGAGGCATCTAAGGCCGCACGGTAGGCTTGCGAAGTCTGAGGCCGTGACAGTTGGTATCAGAGCCAAGTCACGAAGGCGTCGTGACAGTTGGTATTAGAGCCAAGTCACGAAGGCGTCGTGACAGTTGGTATCAGAGCCAAGTCACGAAGGCGTCGTGACAGTTGGTATTAGAGCCAAAGTTACGAAGGCGTCGTAACTAAGGTAGGAAGGGCACTATGTTGGAAGTGATCCACACCAAGGAGGACCGCGGAAGGGAGACTGCTGGAAACTTGGGCAAAGTTTGGAGGAAGGATATGAAGCCCAGGCATAACTGCTTCCTTTGCGATGAGCTACATTGGGCAAGTGATTGTCCTAAGAGGAGGAGTCTCATTGCAATGCTGGAAGAACGGGAAAACGTGGAGACTCCGCAGGTAGTATCTCTACAGCAATTGGGTGCCACCGAGTCAAAGCCTACTACATTAACCCAAGGGGATGAGGGTTTAATGTACAAGGATGACAAGGTCGTTGGGGAGGCAACCCAAGTCATGGTAGACACCGGATCGTCGCACAACTTCATCAATGCGGAAGAGACCAAGGGGGTTGGTCTTAACCTTGACGGGGGTCAACGATTGATGAAGGTGGAAAACACCAAGGAAAAGGCCATGGAGGGCATGGCTCAAAGGGTTGAGTTACACCTTGGTGAATGGCGCGGAAAAGTCAAAGACTGTGGCGTGGTACTGGGACGGTACGTGGGACTTACGCCAAGCACCTTCATTGTGGAGTCCGCACCAAGGGTGGTGTCCGCACGGGACGGGTTTCCCGTGGGTAGGGGAACGGACAAGCATGGCGGCAGGCAGGGTAATGTCCCCCTGACAAGGGCATCAGGGACTAGCGGTGGTAGCATGTCACGTACCAAGTGCAACGTGGCACAGTCAAAACCAAGAAGGCGCAAGTTAAGGAGAAAACCATCAACTTCGAGGAAGGAGACACGACGAGGGCGTCGTGAGCATAGGTGGGGGAGAATGTCACGCCCCGTCGAATCATCAAGACCGACGCGATGAGGGCGTCACGGGATTGGGTGGGGGAGAATGTCACGCCCTGCCGAATCACCAAGGCAGAATGGTCTACAAAGAGGAAATCTCAAGGAAAGGAGGCTATTCAAATGGCTTGGAAGCTCCTGGAAGACTTGAGAAGTATGAAGACCATGAAGGATGCTAGAGGGTTCTGGAACTCTCTAGAACATTGAAGAGAATGTTAGACAATTGTACATAGAACTAGAAGCTTGTACATAAGTCTTGTATATTCTAGAATAGGTTCTTTAAGAGGATGATGGAAGGATCTAGAATCCCCTCCATCCATGTAGATCTAGAATAGTCTTGTAAATGTAGGAGGAGGAAGTGTCTAGAACACTCTTCACCCTAGTAGTTCTAGAATATTCTTGTAAGGCTATATAAGGGGGAGGCCCTCATTTGGCCAAACCCCCCAAGAACCCAAGAACCCAAGCAACCCAAGCAAACCAAGTGAGCAAGCATTGTAAAGCATTCGAGTAATACAAGTGAAGTATTCTCTAAGTCTCTTGTGTGTGTAATCTCCTAGCTCCCTTCCACAAAAGGCTTACTTAGGTGCAAGCAAGGCGTGCTAAAGCATCTAAGGCCGCACGGTTGGCTTGGAAAGACTGAGGGTTGGTTCAGAAATTCCAAGGCCGTGATAGTTGGTATCAGAGCCAAGTCACGAAGGCGTTGTGAGGGGGCAGCTTGAGCGTTACCTGTGCAACGGACCGCACATGGTGAGAAACTGCCCGAAGAAGAAGAAACAACTGAATGCCATGGTGAAGAAGGGGAAGAAGGAGGCGCGCGACTCCGAGAGTGAAGGCCCTTCAGAGAGGGAGGCACAGCTGGGGAGCATCCAAAAGGTGGATGAGTGGTGCGCGGAGGTGAAGGCTAAAGGGAGTACTTCACATGCGCAGGAGAAGAGAGGTGCCACTCTAAGGTTTGAGTGCACCGATGCGCAGGAGAAGAGAGGTGCCACTCTAAGGTTTGAGTGCACCAACGAGGCTAAGAGGCTATGCTTGAAGAGGAAAGGGTGGTTTGAGTGTTTCCTGTGCGACGGACTGCACATGGTGAGGGACTGCCCGAAGAGGGAGGCACTTGCAGGGATGCGGCAGAGTGGACTGCATGGCAAGAGCAAGGAGAAAGCACTTGTAGGAACGCAGCAGAGAAGGCCGCATGGCAAGGGTGAAGAGGCAAGCTCCAGCAGCAGCCAGAGTGGAGATAGATCATATCGAGACGTAGTGGCTCGGTATGCTTCTGCGTGACGAGGGCGTCACGGGATTGGGTGGGGGAGAGTGTCACGCCCCGACAATATATGTGACACGAGGAGCAGCGTTGGCGGTATGCTGGAGGCGCTGGAAGGTTCCGGAATGCGGGAGACCAACCTGGAGCATGCTGGAAGACTCTAGGAGCTGGTAGAAGGGTCCGGAGTAGCCTGGAAGATTTCGGAATGTGGTGGAAGGGTCCAGTAGAGTCTGGATGGGTCAGGAACAACCTAGATTATGCTAGGAGAAGCCTACCATGTACTACTCTAGTGTGGAGAGTTCTAGAATGTAGTAGATAGGGTAGTTGTACTAGATAGTTCAACGGAATGTTCTAGATGAGAGTTTGTAGCCCTTGGATCAAAGTGATCTGAGCCGTCCATTAGGGAGGAGGATGGCTATATAAGGGTGAGGGGTCTCATTTGCTAGGCATCTAGTCCACGAGATCCAAGAGAGCTCTGAGAGTGAAGCACTTGTGAGTGTGAATGTGAAAGCCTTGTAAAGCTTTGTACACGACTATACTTGTAAAGATTGACTTGTATGGTGAAGGCATTCTTCCACCTAAACTGCGTGTGTTAGTGTGGTTGAGTGGGTGAGATTGACTTAGGTGCAACCAAGAAGGTTGAGAGGCATCTAAGGCCACACGGTAGGTTGCGAAGTCTGAGGCCGTGACACTTGGCCTTGGCATGGCATGCTGCTGGCCATGGCCTTGGCATGGCATGGCATGCTGCTGGCTTTGGCTTGCCTGCCTTGGCCTTGGCATGGCATGCTGCTGGCCGTGGCCTTGGCATGGCATGGCATGCTGCTGCCTTTGGCTTGCCGGCCTTGGCCTTGGCATGGCATGCTGCTGGCCGTGGCCTTGGCATGGCATGCCGCTGGCTTTGGCTTGGCCGCCTTGGCCTTGGCATGGCATGCTGCTGGCTTTGGCTAGGCTGCCTTGGCCATGGCATGGCATGCTGCTGGCTTTGGCATGCTGCTGGCTTTGGGTTGCCTGCCTAGGACTTTGCCTAGCATGCTGCTGGCCATGGCCTTGGCATGGCATGCTGCTGGCTTTGGCTTGCCTTCCTTGGCCTTGGCATAGCATGCTGCTGGCCATGGCCTTGGCATGGCATGCTGATGGCCTTGGCCTTGGCATGGGATGCTGCTGGCTTTGGCTTGGCTGCCATGGCCTTGGCTTGGCATGCTGCTGGCCATGGCCTTGGCATGGCATGCTGCTGGCTTTGGCTAGGCTGCCTTGGCCTTGGCATGGCTTGCTGCTAGCTTTGGCTTGGCTGCCTTGGCCTTGGCATGGCATGCTGCTGGCCATGGCCTTGGAATGGCATACTGATGGCTTTGGCTTGGCTGCCTTGGCCTTGGCATGGCATGCTGCTGGCCTTGGCCTTGGCATGGCATGTTGCTGGCTTTGGCTTGCCTGCCTTGGCCTTGGCATGGCATGTTGCTGGCCTTGGCCTTGGCATGGCATGTCATTGCCTTGGCATGGCATGGCGCTGGCATGCCGGTTGCTGCTTTGGGTTGCCTAGGACTTTCTAGCATGTCTTTGCTGGCCTTGGCGTGGCATGCTGTTGGCTTTGGCTTGCCTTCCTTGGCCTTGGCATGGCATGCTGCTGGCTTTGGCTTGCCTGCCTTGGCCTTGGCATGGCATGCTGATGGCGTTGGCCTTGGCATGGGATGCTACTGGCTTTGGCTTGGCTGCCTTGGCCTTGGCTTGGCATGCTGCTGGCCATGGCCTTGGCATGGCATGCTGCTGGCTTTGGATAGGCTGCCTTGGCCTTGGCATGGCATGCTGTTGGCCATGGCATTGGCATGGCATGCTGCTGGCTTTGGCTTGGCTGCCTTGGCCTTGGCATGGCATGCTGCTGGCCATGGCCTTGGAATGGCATACTGATGGCTTTGGATTGGCTGCCTTGGCCTTGGCATGGCATGCTGCTGGCTTTGGCTTGCCTGCCTTGGCCTTGTGTCACGGGCCGACTCCTTTAGAGGCGCAGCGTATCAATTTTTGCCCGTGTGGCACTCAAACTCCACCAAGTTTAAGCCCGCCATAGCTCATAGACAAATCGAGTGTTGATGATCTCACCCGTTTGAACATTAGGTCCCAATGCTTTGTCTAGCAAAACAACTTCACAAAGAAGCTCCGTCTTCACCCGGATGCCACAAGTAGGCCTGATGCCTCAAGTGCACCAAGCACGGCATAAGTCGCTTCATAGCGCCAAGCTTACTCCAAGCAAGGTGCTCGTCCAACTTAGGTTTATGTCATCAAGGTGCCTAGCCACACAACAATGTGTTAGCGAAGGTCCTCAACTTAGCCGACAAGCCAATGCTACATGTTGGGTCTTTAATAGCGTCTCGAAGTGTCGTAGGGTCTAGCATGCCTCAATAGATGCATATTGGATGGCCACTTGGTCATGCGAAGCCCACAAGCCACCGAGGGCCAATCTCTCGCCCACGGCATAATCCTCGTGCCAACACGTGTGCTAGATTCTGCCTAAGGCCATTGCATACCTTAGCGTTGCACCAACGTGTAGCATGAGTAAGGCAACCACTCAATCCGTAGCTTGCTCGTAGCATAATGTAGTCCCTCAATGGACATTGCCAATATGTAGCCTGATGCCTTCATTCGATAGCTCACATATGCGGTGTTGCCTTCCGACCGCTTAGCTTAAGCCACGGGATCCCCTCGTGCAAGGTTGAACCCAAACCCAGCACTAGAGTTGGCACACGAGGCCTTTAGTGGTGCCTCGATAGCCCATTCAGTCCAAAATGAGTCCCAAAGATACCATATTGCGTGGCATAGTGGAAACAACGTAGTGGACCTCTCACCCGGGAGGGTCAAGAAGGTTTACATCTTCGCACCGTCCACGGGGCTCCCAAACCCACATGGAGACTCCAGACACCCCTCTGGATGCCTAAAGCCCGCCTTTGAGTTGCCCCAAGGTTGCTCACTTCAAGCCCAGTTTGGGCGGGGAGGTTGGTAGGTAGCACACCATACCCCCTTATAGTAGCTTGTTAAGCCCTTTTTCATCTGGCAGGAGGAAACATCATACATGTCCGAGGAGTCATAATGATTTTTCATTAATTCTACAAATTGAGAAAAATCACGAAACTTGGTCGGGAACACACTTCCCCCAATACCTCTTTACCATAAAAATTTCAGCCCGAAACTCCTTTGTTTGAGTGCCGAACTGGCTTATTTAAACGTCAGATCATTGGCTGCCATCGCCGCTTGCTAGCAGCCATTGCTTATGCTAATATGGGCTGCAGCTTGGTCCTTTGTTGGCTATTGATGGCGTACATGCCTTGGGCTACTTGGGGCCAATGTTAGGCCACGTTGGGGCACTTCCAACGGCCACTCTTGAGCGCTCAAATGGCCACACCACCGCGAGCGAAACATCACGGAGTTGGCCTTGCAAGGCAACCCGTGACACCTTGGCATGGCATGCTGCTAGTTTTGGCTTGGCTGCCTTGGCCTTGGCATGGCATGCTGCTAGCCATGGCCTTGGCATAGCATGCTGCTGGCTTTGGCTAGGTTGCTTTGGCCTTGGCATGGCATGCTGCTGGCCATGGCCTTCGCATGGCATGCTACTGGCTTTGGCTTGCCTGCCTTGGCCTTGGCATGGCATGCTGCTGGCTTTGGCTTGGCTACCTTGGCCTTGGCATGGCAGGGCATGCTGCTGGCCTTGGCCTTGGAATGGCATGCTGCTGGGTTTGGCTTGGCTGCCTTGACCTTGGCATGGCATGCTGCTGGCCATGGCCTTGGCATGGCATGCTGCTGGCTTTGGCTTGGCTGCCTTGGCCTTGTGTCACGTACCGACTCATTGGGGATGCGAGTTCTACACCAAGCACCTTGCAAGCGCATTCGTTTGTGAGCGGCAAGGCAGGCAGGGTAGATCCCTATCGCATCTCCTGGGTTGGTCCTTGGGCATAATGCACGGGGGTACGCAGTACCACTCGTGGAGCCGGCTTCTGGGGAGGATGACAAGCGCCCAGTCCGTGACAAGTGGTATCAGAGCCAGCCTAGGGGCATTGTGATGGGGACGATACGTGGGACTTACACTAAGCACCTTCATTGTGGGGTCCGCACCAGGGGTGGTGTCCGTGCGGGGCGGGTTTCTTGTGGGTAGGGGAACGGACAAGCATGGAGGCAGGCAGGGTAATGTCCTCCTGACGAGGGCGTCAGGGACTGGCAGTGGTAGCATGTCACGTACCGACTCATTGGGGATGCGAGTTCTACAGCAAGCACCTTGCAAGCGCATTAGTTTGTGAGCGGCAAGGCAGGCAGGGTAGATCCCTATCGCATCTCCTAGGTTGGTGCTTGGGCATAATGCACGGGGGTATGCAGTACCACTCATGGAGGCGGCTTCTCGGGAGGATGACAAGCGCCCAGTCCATGACACTTGGCATGGCATGCTGCTGGCTTTGGCTTGGCTACCTTGGCCTTGGCATGGCATGCTGCTGGCTTTGGCTTGGCTGCCTTGGCCTTGGTATGGCATGCTGCTGGCCATGGCCTTGGCATGGCATGTTGCTGGCTTTGGCTAGGCTACCTTGGCCTTGGCTTGGCATGCTGCTGGCCAAGGCTTTGGCATGCCATGTTGTTGGCCAAGGCTGTGGCAAGGCATGCTACTGGCCAAGGCCGTTGCAAGGAGCATGGCATGCTGCTGGCTAAGGTGGTGGCATGGCATGTCACCGCCAAGGCGTGGCATGACATGCTTGCCCAGCCGTGGCATGGCATCTCGCCGTCGAGGCTTTGGCATGGCATGTCACGCCGAGGCTTTGGCATGGCTTGTCTGCCGTCGAGGTCAGTGGCATGGCATGCTTGCCAAGGCCGGGGCATGGCATGCTTGCCAAGGCCGGGGCATGGCATGCTTGCCAAGGCCGGGGCATGGCATGCTTTGGCATGCCAGGTTGCTGGCCAAGGCTGTGGCAAGGCATGCTACTGGCCAAGGCCGTCGCGAGGAGCATGGCATGCTGCTGGCTAAGGCGGTGGCATGGCACGCTGCTGGCCAAGGCCGTGGCATGACATGCTTGCCAAGGCTGTGGCATGGCATGCTGCTGGCCGAGGCCTTGGCATGGCATGCTGCTGGCCGAGGCCGTGGCATGACATGTTTGCCAAGGTCGGGCATGGCATGCTCGTGGCCAAGGCTGTGGCATGGCATGCTGTTGGCCAAGGCCGTGGCATGCCATGCTTGCCAAGGCCGGGACATGGCATGCTGCTGGCCAAGGTTGTGGCATGGCATGCTGGCCAAGGCCGACGTACCACCGCCACCACCGCGGGCCGCCACTCGACACATCTCGTGCTTGGCTATGTAGATTCAATGCCACAAGCCAAGCGATGGCATGTGCCAAGCGCCCGCCTAGTGTCACGGCCTCAGACTTCGCAAGCCTGCCGTGCGGCCTTAGATGCCTTTCAACCCTCTTGGTTGCACCTAAGTCAGCCTTACCCACTCAACCACACTAACACACGCAGTTTAGGTGGAAGAAATCCTTCACTATACAAGTTAACTTTACAAGTATAGTCGTGTACAAAGCTTTACAAGGCTCTCACACTCACACTCACTTATAAGTGCTTCATTCTTTAGAGCTCTCTTGGATCTCCTGGACTAGATGCCTAGCAAATGAGACCCCTCACCCTTTTATAGCCATCCTCCTCCCTAATGGACGGCTCAGATCACTTTGATCCAAGGGCTACAAACTCACATCTAGAACATTCCATAGAACTATCTAGGACAACTACCCTATCTACTACATTCTAGATCTCTCCACACTAGTGTAGTACATGGTAGGCTTCTCCTAGCATAATCTAGGTTGTTCTGCACCCATCCGCATCTCTGGACCCTTCCACCACATTTCGGAATCTTCCAGGCCACTCCGGACCCTTCTACCAGCTTCTAGAGTCTTCCAGCATGCTCCAGGTTGGTCTCCCACATTCCGAAACCTTCCAACGCTTCCAACATACCGCCAACGCTGCTCCTCGTGTCACATATATTGTCGGGGCATGACACTCTCCCCCACCCAATCTTGTGACGCCCTCGTCACGCAGAAGCATACCGAGCGAACACGTCTCGATATGATCTATGTCCGCTGCTGCTGCTGGAGCTTGCCTCTTCGCAATTGCCATGCAACCCACTCTGCTGCATCCCTGCAAGTGCTTTCTCCTTGTCCTTGCCATGCAGCCCACTTTGCCGCATCCCTGCAAGTGCCTCCCTCTTTGGGCAGTCCCTCACCATGTGCAGTCCGTCGCACAGGAAACACTCGAGCTGCCCCTTCCTCTTCAAGCCCAGCCCCTTAGCCTCGTCGGTGCACTCAGACCTTAGAGTGGCACCTCTCCTCTCATGCGCATCAGTGCACTCAAACCTTAGAGTGGCACCCCTCTTCTCCTGCGCATCGGTGCACTCAAACCTTAGAGTGGCACCTTTCTTCTCCTGCGCATGTGAAGTACTCCCTTTCGCCTTCACCTCCGCGCACCGCTCATCCGTCTTTTGGATGTGCACCTCCCCACTCTTCTGGGATACCGACCCAAGAAGTTGGATGCTCCCTAGCTGTGCCTCCTTCTCTGAAGGGCCTTCACTCTCGGAGTCGCGCGCCTCATTCTTCCCCTTCTTGTCCATGGCACTCAGCTGTCTCTTCTTCCTCGAGCAATTTCTCACCTTGTGCGGTCCGTTGCACAGGTAACACTCAAGCTGCCCCCTTTTCCTTGGAGATCCAATGCGTTGCCCCTTCCCTCGGCGTTCCCGTCTCTTCTGGGCCTCGCCATCACTGTGCTCATCCTCGGTGGTCTGAGGAGACTGCCTCCCACCTTTGGCATGGCTCTCTCGGGCACCCCTCGCACCATCATAGCTCTTAGGTTTCGTCGCACGAACCCTCCTCCTAGCTGGAGCTACATTCCCTCCACGGCCAGCCACGATGGCCTTCTTGCACAACTCCACCTCTAACTCCAAGCTAGCCACTCTGGCTTCTAGGGCCTTCTGCTGGGAGTCCACTTTCTCCTCCAGCTCTTCCACCCTAGCAACCATACTAGCAAAATAGGAGAAAGAGTCACTGATATGAGATGTGGGCTTACCAGGGCCAACTAGCGCATCCTCAAGCCTAGTGAGCCTCTTCACCACAACCTCCATCATCCCCTCGAGTCGTGCCACCGCCTCCAACGTTGCCATCAAGTCACTTGTCAAGAGCATCCTCCCAGACATAGCTATGTACACCCTGCTCGGTTACCTTCTCACGCAACCTCGCTCTGATACCAACTGTCACGGCCTCAGACTTCGCAAGCCTGCCGTGCGGCCTTAGATGCCTTTCAACCCTCTTGGTTGCACCTAAGTCAGCCTTACCCACTCAACCACACTAACACACGCAGTTTAGGTGGAAGAATGCCTTCACTATACAAGTTAACTTTACAAGTATAGTCGTGTACAAAGCTTTACAAGGCTCTCACACTCACACTCACTTACAAGTGCTTCACTCTTTAGAGCTCTCTTGGATCTCCTGGACTAGATGCCTAGCAAATGAGACCCCTCACCCTTTTATAGCCATCCTCCTCCCTAATGGACGGCTCAGATCACTTTGATCCAAGGGCTACAAACTCACATCTAGAACATTCCATAGAACTATCTAGGACAACTACCCTATCTACTACATTCTAGATCTCTCCACACTAGTGTAGTACATGGTAGGCTTCTCCTAGCATAATCTAGGTTGTTCCAGACCCATCCAGACTCTGCTGGACCCTTCCACCACATTCCGGAATCTTCCAGGCCACTCCGGACCCTTCTACCAGCTCCTAGAGTCTTCCAGCATGCTCCAGGTTGGTGTCCCGCATTCCGGAACCTTCCAGCGCTTCCAACATACCGCCAACGCTGCTCCTCGTGTCACATCTATTGTCGGGGCGTGACACTAGGCATAGGCGTGGCTTGTGGCCTGGCCATGCTGGCCAGCCTCAAGGGAGGTGCCCCCCCCCCCCTTATAGTAGCTTGTTAAGCCCTTTTTCATCTGGCAGGAGGAAACATCAACCATGCTCGAGGAGTCATAATGTGGTTTTTTTAAAAAGTAATGGTTTTTTACCAAAACTTTCATCATGAAAGTTGTAGGAAATAATTTAATACACCATAAAAAAAATTTTAAAAAAATATTTTGCCACCGGAAATATTTTCTTTTAATTTATTTCGATTTTAATACTTAAAAAACAATAAAAATTACAAAAAAGAGTCTAAAAATTCTGGAAAAATTCCAATAATTATAGGGTGAGGCACTAGTAATTGTAGTTAATTACTTTTTATTTTTTATTTATTTTACTTTAATTTTTGTGAGTAAATAAATAATTAAAAAATGCGAATCACACCCCGAAGGACGAAGAAGCCCGACTAATGTGCAAAAACACTTAGAGAAGTCGAGCAAGCATCGGTTAGCACGAATACAAATAACAAACGCAACAGGCAACTTCTGAGGGACATACTTATCGCACCAAGCTTCCACTGGGAAAGCACTGGCAACTCGTTCGCAAGTCAAAGCCAACCAATGGGTTATTACCTGAGGGACATGCATTTCGCAGGGCAACTTGTACGTAAGTCAAAAGCCAAACCGAATAGCAATTACCCGAGGGACAACGATTGATTGCCAAGGCTGTGGCATGCGATGTTCTTGGCCAAGGCCACGCCATGCCATGCTGCTGGACAAGGCGGTGGCAAGGCATGCTGCTGCCTTAGGCGTTCGCATTGCAAGCTGTTGGCAGCGGCATGGCATGGCATGCAGCTGGCCAAGGCAACGGGCAACTTCCGAGGGACATAATTTTCGCAACAAGCTTCCATGCTACAGGCCAAGGTTGTGGCCTTGGCATGGCTTGCTGCTGGCTTTGGCATGGCACGCTGTTGGCCGTGGCCTTGGCATCACATGCTACTGGCTTTGGCTTGGATGCCTTGGCCTTGGCATGGCATGTCACGCCGCGGGCCTTGGCATGGCTTGTTGTCGGCTTTCGCTATCGCCCGGCCTTGGCATGGCATGTTGTCGGGCTCGCTTGGTCGCCTTTGCCTTGGCTTGGCATGTCACCGGTCAGGCCTCGCATGGCATGTCACCGCTTGGCTTGGTCGCTTTGGCATGCCATGGCATGTCAGCCGTCGCGGGCCTTGGCATGGCATGCCATCGCTTTGGCTTGGTCGCCTTTGGCCATGCCATGGCATGTTGTCGTCGCGGCCTTGGCATGGCATGCTTCGCTTTTGCTTGGTCGCTGGCTATGGCATGGCATGTAGCCGCGTGGCCTTCGCATGGCATGTCGCCGCTTTTGGCTTGCTCGCTTCACCTTGGCATGGCATGCCATCGCCGTGAACTTGGCATGGCATGTCGCTGCTTTGGCTTGCGCTTTGGCCATGGCATGGCATGCCATCGTCAGGCCTTGGCATGGCATGCACCGCTTTGGCTTGGCTCGCCTTTGGCCTTGGCATGGCATGTCGCCGCTTTGGCTTGGCCGCCTTTGGCCATGGCATGGCATGTCGCCGCTTTTGGCTTACCGCCTTGGCCATGGCATGGCATCTTGCCGCTTTTGGATGCCTCGCCATGGCATGGCATACCGCCGTCGCGGCCTTGGCAGCATGCCTTCGGGCTTTGGTCGCCTTTGGCCTTGGCATGGCATGTCACGGCCGTGGCCTTGGCATGGCATGTCACCGGGCTTTGGCTTGGTCGCATTGGCCTTGGCATGGCATGTCGCAGTGGCCTCGCATGGCATCCTGGCCGCGGGCCTTCGTGATGGCATGTCGCTAGCTTTGGCTTGGCCGCTTTGGCCTTGGCATGGCATGTCCGTCGTGGCCTGGAATGGCATGTCATTGCTTTTGGCTTGCCCGGCTTCGCATGGCATGGCATCCGCCGTGGCCATGGCGGCAGCATGGTGCTGCTTGGCTTAAGCTTGGTCGCTGGCATGGCATGTCACGTCGGCCTTGGCATGGCATGTCATTGGCTTGGCTTCGCGCTTGTCGTGGCACGCATGTCGCGTCGCGTGGCCTTGAATGGCATGTCGTTGGCTTTTTGGCTTGCCCGCTTGGCTCGCTTGGCATGTCAGTCGCGTGGCCTTTGGCATGGCATGTCATTGGCTTCGCTTGCTGCCTTGGCCTTGGCATGGCATCCGCCGGCCGCTGTTTGGCATGGCATGTCAGCTTTGGCTTGGTCGATTGGCCTTGGCATGGCATGTCAGCCGTCGCGGGCCGGCTTGGCATGATGTTGGCTTTGGCTTGGTCGCTTTGGCCTTGGCCTCGCATGGCATGTCACGTCGCCTTTGGCATGGCAGTCGCTTGCTTTGGTCGCGCTTTTGGCCTTGGCATGGCATGTCGCTTGCAGGCTTGCATCCCTTGTCCTTGGCATGGCATGTCGCCGTCAGGCCATGGCATGGCATGCCATCGATTTTGCTTGCCCGCCTTGGCTTGGCATGTCACGTCGCGGGCCTTGGCAAGGCATGTCGCCGGCTTCGCTTTCGCCTTGGCCTTGGCATGGCATGTCATCGTCGCTGTTTTGGCATGGCATGTCAGCTTGGCTTGGTCGCTTGGCCTTGGCATGGCATGTCACGTCGCGGCCGTGGCTTGGCATGATGCTGGCTTTGGCTTGGTCGCCTTTGGCCTTGGCATGGCTTGTCACGTCGCGGGCCTTGGCATGGCAGTCGCTTGTTTCACTATCGCTTTGGCCTTGGCATGGCATGTCGCCGTCGTGGGCCTTGGCATGGCATGATGTCGCTTTGGCTTGACTGCCGGGCCATGGGATGGCATGTCACGTCCGTGGCCTTGGCATGGCATGTCATTGGCTTGGGCTTGCTCGCCTTGGCTTGGCATGGCATGTCACGCTTTGGCTTGCCTACCTTGGCCTTGGCATGGCCCGTCGGCTTCGCTTGTTTGCATTGACTTGGCAAGGCATGTCGCCGTCGCCGTCTTGGCATGGCATGTCACCGCTTTGGCTTTTGCTTGGCCGGCCATGGCCGGCATGTTGCCGGCCGTGGCCTTGGCACGGCATGTCGCCGCTTCGCTTTCGCCTGGCTTGGCATGGCATGTCATCGCGTGGTTGCATGGCATGCCGCCGCTTCGCTTGCTCGCCTTGGCATGGCATGTCGCCGTGGCCTTGGCATGGCATGTCGCTTGCTTTTGGCTTGCGCCTTGGCCTTTGGCATGGCATGATGTCGGCCGTAGCCTTGGCATGGCATGTCAGGGTCAGGCCTTGGCTTGGCATGATGTCGGCTTTGGCTTGGTCGCTTTGGCCATGGCATGGCATGTCACGTGGCCGGCCTTGGCATGGCATGCTTTTGGCTTTGACTTGGTCGCTTTGGCCATAGCATGGCATGCAAATGTCGTGGCCTTGGCATGGCATGTCGTTGATTTGGCTTGCCCGCCTTATGAATGACATGTTGTCGTCGTGGCCTTGGCACGACATGTCGCTGTTTTGGCTTGGTCGCCTTGGGTTGGCGGCATGGCATGTCGCCGTCGCGGCCTTGCATGGCATGTCGGCTTGCTTGCTCGCTTTGGCCTTG
This sequence comes from Camellia lanceoleosa, assembly GCA_025200525.1. NCBI lineage: Eukaryota > Viridiplantae > Streptophyta > Magnoliopsida > Ericales > Theaceae > Camellia > Camellia lanceoleosa. Next base: position 961,094 of record CM045771.1, read on the forward strand.
GCATGGGATGTCATTGGCTTTGGCTTGGGCCGCCGTGGCCATGGCATGGCATGTTGTCGTCGCGGCCTTGGCATGGCATGTCATCTTTTGGCTTGATGCCCGCCTTGGCATGGCATGTTGTCGTCGCGGGCCTTGGCATGCATGCATTGGCTTGGCGTATCGCCTTGGTCTTGGCATGGCATGTCGCCGGTCGTGCCTTGGCATGGCATGTCACCGGCTTTGGCTTGCCTACCTTGGCCTTGGCATGGCATGTCACCGCCGTGGCCTTGGCATGGCGTGGTCACCGCTTTTGGCTTATCGCCTTTGGCTGGCATGGCTTGTCACCGTCGCGGCCTTTGGCATGGCGTCGCTAGCTTTGCTTGGCTCCTTGGCCTTGCATGGCAAGTCACCGTCGCGGGCCTTGGCATGGCATGTCACCGTCGCGTTCTTGGCATGGCATGTCACGCTTTGGCTTTATTTCGCTTTGCCATCGCATGCCATCGGGTCAGGTTCTCGGGCGTGGCATGTCGCCTTTGGCTTGCCTTTGCCTTGGCATGGCATGTCGCTGGTCGCCTTGGCATGGCATGTTGCTTTTGGCTTGCCCGCTTGGCCTTTGGCGTATGTCACCGTCAGCCTTGGCATGGCATGTCATTGCTTGGCTTGGCCATGGCCTTGGCATGGCATGTCATGGCGTGGCCTTGGCATGGCATGTCGCTTGCTTTGCTTTCGGCTTGTCCTCGCATGGCATGTCACGTCGCTGGCCTTGGCATGGCATGCTGCTGGCTTTGGCTTGGCTGCCTTGGCCTTGGCATGGCATGCTGCTGGCCGTGGCCGTGGCTTGGCATGATGTTGGCTTTGGCTTGGCTGCCTTGGCCTTGGCATGGCATGCTGCTGGCCGTGGCCTTGGCATGGCATGCTGCTGGCTTTGGCTTGGCTGCCTTGGCCTTGGCATGGCATGCTGGTGGCCGAGGCCATGGCATGGCACGCTGCTGGCTTTGGCTTGCCTGCCTCGGCCTTGGCATGGCATGCTGCTGGCCGTGGCCGTGGCTTGGCATGATGCTGGCTTTGGCTTGGCGTGGGGCGGTTCTCATCATTAGACGTGCGTTATGCGGCGCAGGCGACTACGCGCCAAGAACACGCGATCGCGACAAAAGACCGCTACAGTTTGCGCACATGCCACGCTGCCCATGCCTTGGGCAAGCCATGCCAGGCCACCCCGCCCTGCGCATGCCATGCCGTGCTGCCCAGACCACGCTCTTGCCAGGCCGCGCCCAGGCAATGCCAAGGCTGCGCCCGAGCCATTGGCATGCCAATCCGCCCACGCCACGCGCACGCCATGCCAAGCTGCCCACGCCACGTGCATACCATGCCAAGGTTTGCCATCTTTGGCGGGCCAAAACCCCGCCAGCCAGGTTGCCAGCAGCAGGGCCCGCATGCTATCGGTGTCAGTTCCGCAAGGCGGCGGCGGGTCTGAGGCCGCGCGACTGCAACATCTTACTGTAGGGGCCGCGGCCCAAGCATGGCATAGCTGGTGCTGGCCTTGCTTGGCAAGGGAGGTGCCCCCCCCTTATAATAGCCTGTTAAGCCCTTTTCAATCTGGCAGGAGGAAACATCAACCATGCTCGAGGAGTCATAATGGGGTTTTTTAAAAAAGTAATGGTTTTTTGCCAAAACTTTCAACATGAAAGTTGTTGGAAATATTTTAATACACCATAAAAAAATTTGAAATTTTTTTTTTTGCCACCGGAATATTTTATTTTAATTTATTTCGTTTTTAATAATTAAAAAAATAATAAAAATTACTAAAAATTGTCAAAAAATTATGGAAAAATTCCAATAATTAAAGGAGGAGGCACTAGTAATTATAGAAATTATTACATCAATTTTTCAATTTTTATTTATTTTATTTTAATTTTTATGTCCAAATAAAGGCGTAAAAAATTCAAAACACTCTAGAAAAATTGCAAAAAAATAGGGGATGACATTTAAAATTAATTGTAGTGCATTTTTAATTTTGTGGCATGGTTTAGGTAAGAATATAAAAGAACCATGTTAAAAAAGAGCGACCGAGGCGGTGGCATGCCATGGCCTTGGCCTTGGCCCTTGCCCGCGGCCTTCGCCTTGGCCATGGCCTTGCACGGCGCCTTGCCCTTGCCTTTGCCCTTGCCCTTACACGCTGCCTTGGCCTTGCCCGTGGCCTTGGCCCATGGCCTTGGCCTTGTCGTTGCCCGTGGCCCTGGCCTTGCCATGGTCTTGCCCGCGGCCTTGCCATGGTCTTGCCTGCGGCCTTGCCATGGCCTTGGCCCGTGGCCTTGGCCTTGCCATGGTCTTGCCCGTGGCCTTGGCATGGCCTTGGCTCGTGGCCTTGCCCTTGCCTGTGGCCTTGGCCTTGGCCTTGTGCTTGCCCTTGCCCGTGGCCTTGGCCTTGGCCTTTCCCTTGCCCGTGGCCTTGCCCTTGCCCGTGGCCCTGGCCTTGGCCTTGCACTTGCCCTTGGCCTAGGCCTTGGCCTTTCCCTTGCCTATGGCCTTGGCATGGCCTTGCCCGTGGCCTTGGCATGGCCTTGGCCTGGGCCTTGGCCTTTCCCTTGCTCGTGGCCTTGGCATGGCCTTGCCCGTGGACTTGGCCTTGGCATGGCCTTGGCCCGTGGCCTTGGCCTTTCCCTTGCCCGTGGCCTTGGCATGGCCTTGCCCGTGCCCTTGGCCTTGCCCATGGCCTTGGCCTTGGCCTTGGCATGGCCTTGCCCGTGGCCTTGGCATGGCCTTGGCCCGTGGCCTTGGCCTTTCCCTTGCCCGTGGCCTTGGCATGGCCTTGCCCTTGGCCTTGGCCTTGCCCGTGGCCAAGGCAAGGCATGCGGGCCGAGGCCTTGGCAGGGCATGCGCGCCGAGGCCGTGGCATGGCATGCCGGCCGAGGCCGTGGCATGGCATGCGGGCCGAGGCCGTGGCACTACATGCGGGCCGAGGCCAGGGCAAGGCTTGCGGGCCGAGTCCGTGGCACGGCATTCTGACCTTGGCATGCTGTTCAACGCTATGGCATGGCATGCGGGCCGAGGTCGGGGCATGGCATGTTGGCCAAGGCTAAGGCATGGCACGCTGGGTCGAGGCTGTGGCATGGCACGCGGGCTGAGGCCGTGGCAAGGCACGCGGGCCGAGGTCGTGGCAAGGGATACGGGTCGAGGCCGTGGCATGGCATGCGGGCCGAGTCCGTGGCAAGGCATGCGGGCCGAGGCCGTGGCAAGGCATGCGGGCCGAGGCTGTGGCATGGCATGCAGGCCGAGTCCGTGGGTTGGCATTCTGGCCTCGGCATGCTGGGCAACGCTGTGGCATGGCATGCGGGCCGAGGTCGTGGCATGGCCTGTTGGCCAAGGCTAAGGCATGGCACGCTGGGCAACGCTGTGGCATGGCATGCTGGGCAACGCCGTGGCAAGGCAAGCGGGCCGAGGCCGTGGCATGGCATGCGGGCCGAGGCCGTGGCATGGCATGCGGGCCGAGGCCGTGGCATGGCATGCGGGCCGAGGCCGTGGCACTGCATACGGGCCGAGGCCTTGGCAAGGCATGCGGGCCGAGGCCGTGGCACTGCATGCGGGCCGAGGCCGTGGCAAGGCATGCAGGCCGAGTCCGTGGCATGGCATTCCGACCTTGGCATGCTGTTCAACACAGTGGCATGGCATGCGGGCCGAGGTCGTGGCATGGCATGTTGGCCCAGGCTAAGGCATGGCACGCTGGGCAACGCTGTGGCATGGCATGCTGGGCAACGCCGTGGCAAGGCAAGCGGGCCGAGGCCGTGGCAAGGCTTGTGGGCCGAGGCCGTGGCGTGGCATGCGGGCCGGGGCCGTGGCATGGTATGAGGGCTGAGGCCTTCGCAAGGCATGCGGGCTGAGGCCGTGGCATGGCATACGGGCCGAGGCCGTGGCATGGCATTCCAGCCTTGGCATGCTGGCCAACACTGTGGCATGGCATGCAAGGCGAGGCCGTGGTGTGGCATGTTGGCTGAGGCTAAGGCATGGCATGCTGGGCAACGCTGTGCCATGCCATGTTGGGAAACGCCGTGGCATGGCATTCTGGCCTCGGCATGTTGGGCAACGCTGTGGCATGCCATCCAAGGCGATGCCGTGGTGTGGCATGTTGGCTGAGGCTAAGGCATGACACGCTGGGCAACGCTGTGGCATGCCGTACTGGGCAACGCCGTGGCAAGGCATGTGGGCCAAGGACGTGGCATAGCGTGCGGGGCGAGGCTGTGGCGTGGTATGCTTGGCAAGGCCGTGGCATGGCATTCTGGCCAACGCTTCAGCATGGAATGCTGGCTAAGGCAGTGGCCTTGCATGCTGGCGAATGCTAAGGCGTGGCATGACTTGCTGGCCGAGGCGAAGGCGTGGCATGCCGGGCAAGGCCGTGGTGTGGCATGTTGGACAACGCTTCAGCATGGAATGTTGGCTAAGGCAGTGTGGCCTTGCATGCTGGCAAAGCCAGCAGCATGCCATGCCAAGGCCACGGCCAGCAGCATGCCTTGCCAAGGCCAAGGTAGCCACGCCAAAGCAAGCAGCATGCCATGCCAAGGCCACGACCAGCAGCATGCCATGCCAAGGCCAAGGCCAGCAGCCTGCCATGCCAAGGCCAAGGCAGCCATGCCAAAGCCAGCAGCATGCCATGCTAAGGCCACGACCAGCAGCATGCCATGCCAAGGCCAAGGCCAAGGTAGCCATGCCAAAGCCAACAGCATGCCATGCTAAGGCCACGGCCAGCAGCATGCCATGCCATGGCCAACGTAGCCAAGCCAAAGCCGGCAAAGATGCTGCCATGCCAAAACTACCCGGTGAAGATGCCATGCCAATGCCAAGGCGCTAAGCCAAGCGTAAGCATGCCATGCCAAGGCCACGGCCAAAGATGCCATGCCATGGCTAAGGTAGCCTCGCTAAAGCCGAGAGCAAGCCATGCCAAAGCCAAGGCAATAAGCCAAAGCCAAGAAGATGCCATCACGAAGGCCACGAAGATGCAATGCCATGGCCAAGGCAAAGCCAATGCCAAGAAGATGCCATGCCAAGGCCACGGCCAAGAAGACGCCGCCGTGCCATGGCCTAGGCGAAAAGCGGCCAAAGAAGATGTCATGCCAAGGCCACGGCCAAGATACCATGCCATGGCCAAGGCAAAGCTTAAAGCCAAGAAGATGTTCTGCCAAGGCTAAGGCCAAGAAGATGCCTTGCCATGAGCAAGGTAGCCAAGCCAAAGCCGAAGAACATGCCATGCCAAGGCCAAGGCCGGTTAAAACCAAGAAGATGCCATGCTAAGGCCAAGGCAAGATGCCATGCCATGGCTAAGACAAATGCCAAAGCCAAGAAGATGCCATACCAAGGCCACGACGTGACAAAGATGCTGCCATGGCCAAGGCGTAAGCCAAAGCCAAGAAGATGCCATGCCAAGGCCAAGGCAATGGGTAAGCCAAGAGCCCGTGCCTTGCGTTGAGGCCAAGAAGATGCCATGCCATGCCATGTCCAAGGCTAAAGCCACGCCAAGAATGCCATGCCAAGTCCACGGCCGGTAGCATGCCATGCCAAGGCCAAGGTAGGCAAGCCAAAGCTGAAGATGCCATGCCAAGGCCAAGGCGGCTAAAGCCAAAGATCATCATGCCATGCCAAGGCCAAGATGCCGTGCCAAGCCAAGGTAGCTAAAGCCAAGAAGATGCCATGCCAAGGCCACGGCCAAAGAAGATGCCATGCCATGGTCAAGCGATAAGCCAAAAGCCAAGAAGATGCCAAGGCCACGGCCCGGTGAAGATGTCTTGCCATGGCTAAATGGGTAAGCCAAAGAAGATGCCATGCCAAGGCTGAGGGCAGCAAGATGCCATGCTAAGGAGTTACTTCGCTATGTTTGTTATTTGTATTCGTGCTAACCGATGCTTGCTCGGCTTCTCTAAGTGTTTTTGCACGTTAGTCGGGCTTCTTAGTCCTTCGGGGTGTGATTCTCATTTTTTAATTATTTATTTACTCATAAAAATTAAAGTAAAATAAATAAAAAATAAAAAGTAATTAACTATAATTACTAGTGCCTCACTCTATAATTATTGGAATTTTTCTAGAATTTTTAGACTATTTTTAGTAATTTTTATTGTTTTTTAAGTATTAAAATCGAAATAAATTAAAATAAAATATTTTCGGTGGCGAAATATTTTTTTAAAATTTTTTTTATGGTGTATTAAATTATTTCCTACAACTTTGATGTTGAAAGTTTTGGCAAAAAACCATTACTTTTTAAAAAAACCCATTATGACTCCTTGAGCATGGTTGATGTTTCCTCCTGACAGATGAAAAAGGGCTTAACAAGCTACTATAAGGGGGGGGGGGGGCACCTCCCTTGAGGCTGGCCAGCATGGCCATGCCACAGGCCACGCCTATACCTAGGCGGGCGCTTGGCACATGCCATCGCTTGGCTTGTGGCATTGAATCTACATAGCCAAGCACGGGATGTGTCGAGTGGCGGCCCGCGGTGGCGGCGATGGTACGTCGGCCTTGGCCAGCTTGCCATGCCACAGCCTTGGCCAGCAGCATGCCATGTCCCGGCCTTGGCAAGCGTGGCATGCCACGGCCTTGGCCAGCAGCATGCCATGCCACAGCCTTGGCCACGAGCATGCCATGCTCGACCTTGGCAAACATGTCATGCCCGCGGCCTTGGCCGCAACATGCCATGCCACGGCCTTGGCAACCATGCCATGCTACGTACGGCAACCATGGCCTTGGCGGCAGCAGTACCATGCCACCGCCTTAGCCGGCATGCAAGGCTGACATGTCACGCCCTCGCGACGGCCTTGGCGATGGCTTGCCTTGCCACGATCTTGGCGGTGACATGGCATGCCAAAGCCTTGGCCAAGACATGCCATGCCGGCCTTGGCAACCATGCCATGCCACCGCCTTGGCGGCGATGCCATGCCCGACCTTGGCAAGCATGTCATGCCACGCCTCGGCTAGTGACCTAAAGCCATGCCAAAGCTCCTCGGCAAGATGCCATGACACGGCATTGGGAAAGCATGTCATGCCATGGCCTTGGCCAGCGGCATGCCATGCCATCGCCTTTAGCCAAAGACATGCCATGCTCCTTGCGATGGCCTTGGCGAGAGCATGCCTTGCCAGCCTTGGCGGCAACATGGCATGCCAAAGCCTTGGCAGCTGACATGCCATGTCGCGCCCTTGGCAAGCATGCCATCTGCCGCCTTGCCCGGTGACTGCCCATGCCCTCGCTTGCATGCCGATGCACGACCTTAGCAAGCATGTCATGCCACGGCCTCGGCAAAGACATGCCATGCCAAAGCCTCGGCGAGTACATGCCATGCCACAGCCTCGGCGGCGCCAAGATGCCACGCGCCCAGCCTTGTCGGCGGCGATGATGCCACGGCCTTGTCGGAATGGCATGCCATACCACTTGGCAGCAAGGCGGCGTGTGATGCCAACGCCTTGGCGGCGGCATGCCTTACTGCCAAGGATGCCTTGGCGGCATGCCATGCCTTTGCCGGCCTTGCGGCTGACATAGCATGGCATGGCATGGCATGCCACGCCACAGCCTTGGCCATCAGCATGCCTTGTCGCGGCCTAGTCCAGTAGCATGGCATGCCCTGGCCTTCGCCGACAGCATGTCATGCCACGGTCTTGGCAAGCATGCCTTGTCCCTCCGGTAATTGCCATTAGGTTTGGCTTTGACTTACGTACAAGTTGCCTTGCGAAATGCATGTCCCTCGGTTAAATTGCCCGACATGATGCTTGGCCGTGACATGCCATGCCGCTTGGCCAAGATGCCATGCCCCGCTTGCTAACAAAGATGCCATGACACCGCTTTGGCTGCCAGGCCGGCGGCGATGCCATGCCAAAGCCTCGGCCAGCGGATGCTGCAAAGCCTCGGCCAGCATGATGCCTGATGCCTTGGCGGCTGACATGCCATGCTCCCGCACGGCCATGCCAACGCCATGCCGCGGTCATAGCGGCAGCGTGCCATGCCAACGCCTTATCCAGCGGCATGCCTTGCCACGGCCTTGTTCAGCAGCATGGCTTTCCATGCCACGGCCTTGGGCAGCAGCATGGCATGCCTTGCCACGGCCTTGGCCAACAGCATGGCATGCCATGCCATGCCATGCCACGCCACCCCTTGCATCGGCATGCCGCTGCCTAAGCGGCCTGACATGGCGTAACCACGGCTTGCCAACAGCATATCATGCCACCGCCTTGGCTAGCATGCCATGTCCCTCGGGTAATCGCCATTAGCTTTGGCTTTGACTTACGTACAAGTTGCCTTGCGAAATGCATGTCCCCCGGTTAAATTGCCATTTTTTGTTGGCTTTGATGTGCGAACGAGTTGCCTGTGCTTTCCTAGTGGAAGCTTGTTGCGAAAAGTATGTCCCTCGAAAGTTGCCTGTTGCGTTTGTTATTTGCATTCGCGCTAACCGGTGCTTTGCTCAGCTTCTCTGAATGTTTTCGCGCGTTTGTCAGGCTTCTTAGTCCTTCGGGGGGGCGATTCGTTTTGGGCGGCTGGTGCATAGTGTATGTCGTGGCGCGTGAGTTGTGTTTGGTTTGTGCGAGTTGGATGGATCCCTGCCTGTGCAGCGAACTCCACTGGCGCATTCCTCTTCATCATCCGCGGGATTCCTACAGGTTGCCGGCGCTCTCCCTAGTGGAAGCTCCTTGCGAAAAGTTATGTCCCTCGGTTAGTTGCCATTCGGCTGGCTTTCACTTGCCTACGAGTTGCCTGCGCTCTCCTAACGGAAGCTCCTTGCGAAAATTTATGTCCCTCGGTCGGTAGCCATCCGGTTGGCTTTGACTTGCGTACAAGTCAGTTGCTTGCGCTTCCCCAGTGGAAGCTGCCTTGCGAAAAGCATGTCCCTCGGGTAATTGCCATTTTGTTGGCTTCGACTTGCAAATGAGTTGCCGATGCTTTCCAAGTGGAAAGCTTGT
>CM045771.1:975000-980000 GCA_025200525.1 Camellia lanceoleosa
TCTCCTCTCTTGCGCATTGGTGCACTCAAACCTTAGAGTGGCACCTCTCTTCTCCTGCGCATCGGTGCACTGAAACCTTAGGGTGGCACCTCTCTTCTCCTGCGCATGTGAAGTACTCCCTTTAGCCTTCACCTCTGCGCACCGCTCATCCACCATTTGGATGCTCCCCAGCTGTGCCTCCCTCTCTGAACGGCCTTCACTCTTGGAGTTGCGCGCCTCCTTCCCCTTCTTCACCATGGCATTCAGCTGTTTCTTCTTCTTCGGGCAGTTTTTCACCATGTGCGGTCCGTTGCACATGTAACACTCAAGCTGCCCCCTCTTCCTCGGAGATCCGGTGCGTTGCACCTTCCCTCGGCGTTCCCGTCTCATCTGGGCTTCGCCATCACTGTGCTCATCCTCGGTGGTCTGAGGAGACTGCCTCCCACCTTTGGCATGGCTCTCTCGGGCACCCCTCACACCATCATAGCTCTTAGGTTTCATCGCACGAACCCTCCTCCTGGCTGGAGCTTCATTCCCTCCATGGCCAGCCACGATGGCCTTCTTGCACAACTCTAACTCCAACTCCAACCCAGCTACTCTTGCTTCCAGGGCCCTCTGCTGGGAGTCCACTTTCTCCTCCAGCTCTTCCACCCTAGCAATCAAACTAGCAAAATAGGAGAAAGAGTCACTGATATGAGATGTGGGCTTACCATGGCCAACTAGCGCATCCTCAAGCCTAGTGAGCCTCTCCACCACATTCTTCATCATCCCCTCGAGTCGTGCCACCACCTCTAACGTTGCCATCGAGTCACTTGTCAAGAGCCTCCTCCCAGACGTAGCTATGTACACCCCGCTCGGTACTTCCTCACGTAACCGGGCTCTGATACCAACTGTCACGGCCTCAGACTTCGCAAGCCTGTCGTGCGGCCTTAGATGCCTCTCAACCCTCCTGGTTGCACCTCAGTCAGCCTCACCCACTCAACCACACTAACACACGCAGTTTAGGTGGAAGAATGCCTTCACTATACAAGTTAACTTTACAAGTATAGTCGTGTACAAGCTTTTCAAGGCTCTCACACTCACACTCACAAGTGATTCACTCTTAGAGCTCTCTTGGATCTCCTGGACTAGATGCCCAACAAATGAGACCCCTCACCCTTTTATAGCCATCCTCCTCCCTAATGGACGGCTCAGATCACTTTGATCCAAGGGCTACAAACTCACATCTAGAACATTCCATAGAACTATCTAGGACAACTACCCTATCTATTACATTCTAGATCTCTCCATACTAGTGTAGTACATGGTAGGCTTCTCCAAGCATAATCTAGGTTGTTCCACACCAATCCAAACTCTGCTGGACCATTCCACCACATTCCGGAATCTTCCAGGCCACTCCGGACCCTTCTACTAGCTCCTAGAGTCTTCCAACATGCTCCAGGTTGGTCTCCCGCATTCTGGCACCTTCCAGCGCCTCCAGCATACTGCCAACGCTGCTCCTCGTGTCACATATACTGTCGGGACGTGACACAAGGCCAAGGCCACGGGCAAGGGAATGGCCAAGGCCCAGGCCAAGGCCCAGGCCAAGGCCACAGGCCAAGGCCATGCCAAGGCCACGGGCATGGCCATGCCAAGGCCAAGGCCACGGGCAAGGGCAAGGGCAAGGCCAAGGGCAAGGCCAAGGCCACGGGCAACGCCATGGCCAGGGCCACGAGCAAGGCCATGCCAATGCCACGTGCAAGGGAAAGGCCAAGGCCAAGGCCAGGGCCACGGGCAAGGGCAAGTGCAAGTGCAAGGCCAAGGCCAGGGCCACGGGCAAGGGCAAGGCCACGGGCAAGGCCATGCCAAGGCCACGGGCAAGGGAAAGGCCAAGGCCACGGGCCAAGGGCAAGGGCAAGGCCACGGGCAAGACCAGGGCAAGGCCAAGGCCAAGGCCGCGGGCAACGGCAAGGCCAAGGCCAGCCACGGGCCAAGGGCAAGGGCAAGGGCAAGGGCAAGGCCACGGGCCACGGCCACGGGCAGGACCATGGCAAGGCGAAGGCCACGGGGCAACGGCAAGGCCAAGGCCATGCCAAGGCCACGGGCCAAGGCCAAGGCCACGGGCAAGGGCCACGCCAAGGCCACGGGGCAAGGCCATGCCAAGGCCACGGGCCAAGGCCAAGGCCAAGGCCACGGGCAAGGGCAAGGCCACGGGCCACGGCAAGGCCAAGGCCACGGGGCAAGGCCAAGCCAAGGCCACAGCCACGGGCAAGGGCAAGGCCACGGGCCAAGGCCATGCCAAGGCCACGGGCCACGGCAAGGCCAGGGCCACGGGCCACGGCAAGGCCAAGGCCAAGGCCACGGGCCAGGGCCATGCCAAGGCCACGGGCCAAGGCCAAGGCCAAGGCCACGGGCAAGGGCAAGGCCACGGGCAAGGGCAAGGCCAAGGCCAAGGCAGCGTGTAAGGGCAAGGGCAAAGGCAAGGGCAAGGCCCCGTGCAAGGCCATGGCCAAGGCGAAGGCCGCGGGCAAGGGCCAGGGCCAAGGCCATGGCATGCCACCGCCTCGGTCGCTCTTTTTTAACATGATTCTTTTATATTCTTACCTAAACCATGCCACAAAATTAAAAATGCACTACAATTAATTTTAAATGTCATCCCCTATTTTTTTGCAATTTTTCTAGAGTCTTTTGAATTTTTTACGCCTTTATTTGGACATAAAAATCAAAATAAAATAAATAAAAATTGAAAAAATGATGTAATAATTTCTATAATTACTAGTGCATCCTCCTTTAATTATTGGAATTTTTCCATAATTTTTAGTAATTTTTATTATTTTTTTAATTATTAAAAACGAAATAAATTAAAATAAAATACTCCGGTGGCAAAATTTTTTTTTTCTATTTTTTTTTATGGTGTATTAAAATATTTCCAACAACTTTCATGTTGAAAGTTTTGGCAAAAAACCATTACTTTTTTAAAAAACTCCATTATGACTCCTCGAGCATGGTTGATGTTTCCTCCTGCCAGATTGAAAAGGGCTTAACAGGTATTATAAGGGGGGGGGCACCTCCGTTGCTAGGCAAGGCCAGCACCAGCTATGCCATGCTTGGGCCGCGGCCTGTCCGCGGCATCTTGTATGATTACGCCCGGCACAGGCTGCGCCTCGGTCCGGCCGCTCGTCTCGGCTTTGAGCACGGCTCGGTAGCGCGCATGGCTGCTCGGTCGTGGCTCGCTGCCTTGAGCGACCTTGGCAGCTGGATTGCGGCTCAGCCAGCATGGCATGGCATCTCGCATGTGGCGGCTTCGGCATAAGCGTCTTAGCGGCTTTGGCGGATTGGCATGCTTTCGCGGCAAAGATGACATCGCATGCCTCTGGCTCGGTATGCAGGCATGGCGGCTTAAGTGACCTTGGCAACACGGCATGGGATGCGCGGGGCTAGCCGGGGCGAGGCGGCCTGGCATGACTTGCCCGCGGCATGGGCGGTGGCTGTCGCAAACATGTATGATCTCTTTGACCATGGTGCGCGTGTTGCGCGTAATGGTCGCAAGACGCATTTGTACGCCTACGCACACAATGCACGTCTAGTGATAAGAACCGCCCCACGCCGAGCCAAAGCCAGCAGCATGCCATGCCAAGGCCACGGCCAGGAGCATGCCATGCCATGGCCAAGCGATAAGCAAAAGCCGTGACATGTTCGCCAAGGCCAAGGCGGCGACATACCATGCCATGGCCAAGGCAGCCAAGCCAAGGCCAGCTGCATGCCATGCCAAGGCCAAGGCATGCAAGCCAAAGCCAGCAGCAAGCCATGCCATGGCCAAGGCAGCCAAGCCAAAACCAGCAGCATGCCATGCCAAGGCCTCGCCCAGCAGCATGCCATGCCATGGCCAAGGCAGGCATGCCATGCCAAGGCCAAGGCCAGCAGCATGCCATGCCATGGCCAAAGCCAAAGCGGCGACATGCCATGCCAAGGCCACGACAACATGCCATGCCAAGGCCAAGGCGTTAAAGCCAAGCCAAGATGCCATGCAGGCCAAGGCCAAGATAGCATGCCATGCCATGGCCAAGGCCATAAGCAAAGCGGCGAAGATGGCATGCCAAGGCCACGACCAGCAGCATGCCAAGGCCACGGCCAGCAGCATGCCAAGCCATGGCCAAGGCAGCCAAGCTAAAGCCAGCATCATGCCATGCTAAGGCCACGGCCAGCAGCATGCCATGCCATGGCCAAGGTAGGCAAGCCAAATCCTACAGCATGCCATGCCAAGGCCACGACCAGCAGCTTGCCATGCCAAGGCCAAGGCAGCCAAGCCAAATCCAGCAGCCTTCCAGGCCAAGGCCACGGCTAGCGGCATGCCATGCCATGGCCAAGGCGTAAATGGTTAACGCCCGACATGCCATGCCAAGTCCACCGTGACATGCCATGCCAAAACCAAAGCGGCGAGCCAAAACCGACATGCCATGCCAAGGCCACGGCCAGCAGCATGCCATGCCAAGCCCAAAGCAGCCAAGCCAAAGCCAGCAGCATGCCATGCCAAGGCCGGCAACATGCCATGCCAAGCCCAAGGCAGCCAAGCCAAAGCCAGCAGCATGCCTTGCCAAGGCCACGGCCAGCAGCATGCCATGCCATGGCCAAGGCAGCCGAGCCAAAACCAGCAACATGCCATGCCAAGGCTAGGGCCAGCAGTATGCCATGCCAAGGCCTTGGCAGTCAAGCCAAAGCCAAAGCCAGCAGCATGCCATGCCAAGGCCACGGCCAACAGCATGCCATGCCAAGGCCAAGGCAAAAGCCTGACATGCCATGCCAAGGCGAGCGGTGGGATGCGTGCCAAGGCAAAGGCGCCTAAGGCCAAGCAATGACATGCCATTCCAAGGCCACGGCAGACATGCCATGCCATGGCCAAAGCGATAAACCAAAGCGGCGGCGTGCCATGCCATGCCATTGCCATGCCATTGACTTGCAATGCAAACGTTGCAAGGCATGCCATCTTGCGTCTGCTTAGCGGCCGTGCCAAAGCCCGATGCCATGCCGCGTACATCGCTAAC
>CM045771.1:987500-1007500 GCA_025200525.1 Camellia lanceoleosa
GCACGGCATCGCATGCCTGCGGCCTTGGTGCGGCCTGGGCGCGGCCTTGGTGCGGCTTTGGGCGCGCCTTAAGCGCTGGCGCGTCTGGGCAAAGACGCGACTGCACGCGACGCAATGCATGTCTAGTGATAAGAACCGCCCATGCCGAGCAAAAGCGGTGACATGCCATGCCAGCGCCTCGGCCCGTGACATGCCATGCCATGGCCAAGATGCCATGCCAAGGCGACGTAAGCCAGGCAAGAAGATGTCATGCCAAGGCCAAGGCGGCGGCATGCCATGCCATGGCCATGGCCATGCCAAGCAAGCCAAAGCCAAGAAGCATGCCATGCCAGCGAAGGCCAAGCAAAGCGGCGGCATGCCATGCCATGCTACATGCCATAAAAGCCAAAGCCGAAGCCCGGTGACATGCCATGCCAAGGCCAGGCCAGACATGCCATGCCAAGCGAAGCGATGGCATGCCATGCCAAGGCCAAGGCCAGCAGCATGCCATGCCATGGCCAAGGCAGCCAAGCCAAAGCCAGCAGCATGCCATGCCAAGGCCAAGGCCAGCGGCATGCCATGCCATGGCCAAGGCAACCAAGCCAAAGCCAGCAGCATGCCATGCCAAGGCCTCGGCCAACAGTATGCCATGCCATGGCCAAGGCAGCCAAACCAAAGCCAGTAGCATGCCATGCCAAGGCCAAGGCCAGCAGCATGCCATGTAATAACCCGACCCTCATACATGTTTTCTGATATAGTTTTAGTCCTTGATGTGAGCAATTGAATGTTTACTGTGAAATTCCGTAGAAAATTAAAGTGATGTAAGTGAAATCCATGTTTAAGGAAGTCTATCTGTTGAACAAGGAACATATCTGTTCCTCTAGAATGTTTAGAGCAGCAATTGGGGGCCTTAACGACTTAATTTTCAGAAATGGATTATATATCTGTGATCAGCATAATTTTTAGGTAATATTAAGCATGTTTACGAAATTTCAATTTCGGAATGATTAAACGATTGATTTTTGTCTTATATGTCTTTATATATATATATATATGTGTCTAAGTCTTGTTTTGAGGCCTAAGAGGAAAAACGTGAGACTCTTTTTGGGAGAGAAAATAAGAGAGAGTGGAAGAGAGAATTGGGGGAAAGGAGGATTCAACAAGAGCTTGGCAAATTGTTAGTGTTGTGGAATCTAATTCAAGGTAAGACCAAGCTCCCCTTGTTATGGCAACTTAGAGATTGTTATGGATGTTCATGAAGTGATCATGGTTAACTCATGGTTGATTATGAGGGTTTCTCTTTAATTGATATTTTGACACTATAGTGGGTGTAGTATGAAATTATACTCACTCTTTGGTTGTTTATCATGAAATTATGGTTATATGTATGTTTTGATTCAAGATTGGGTTTTGTTTGAAATGGAGAGAAATGACTTGATTAAGCTCCTAATCTTGTTTAGTTTGTCAAATTCAAGGTAGAATCCATGTTATGATGATGTTAGATTGATGTATTGTCTCAAATTCATCTTGGATTGCATGAAACTAGCATGGAAATGGAGCTAGGTTATGGAATTGGAAGATCAGTTTTTGGGAACTTCGTCCGCTCGAGCGGAAGAAGGCCCGCTCGAGCGGGAAAATCCACCTTCCAGCAATTTGGTACCTCGTGCGATCGCTTTCGGCCAAAGTGGCGCTCGAGCGGGGAGGCTTATTTTAGACAAAAAATAAATGTTGTTCAGTTTTGCATGCTTATGCCTCTGGTATTGCTAAAATATTTTTCTGATGCTTTTAAGGCGATTATAAATTCGTATGAAGTGTAATGACTCCGAGAATGGTTCCTCAATGATTTAAGAAAAAAAGGAATTAATTTACAAGTTATGCTTGTGTGCAGGCTGCAGGCTACACTCTGGAAGGAATTAGCACGCTATTACAACACTGTGAGTAATAGTACGCTATATGTACATTTTACTTTCTGTTGTACATTTTACTTTCTGTTATAACGCTCTAATCCTTGTAAGTGATTTCACTTCAAATGGATATACGTGTGAACGTTGAAAAAAGCTACATACAGTGGTGTAACTATGGAATTATTCTGCTCTGTCTATATTACGTATTCACTTTCTGTCATCTGTAAGCAAGCGTATTATTTCTGTTATTACGAGGCAACTATTTTGATGGATCAAATGCACATACTATTATCCGCAAATTAAGGACATTGATTCATGATAATAAGCAAGTGAAAGCGTGGGTACATTATGATACTATAGTATTTATGTACCCTTGGAATTAATGGATGATGTTGGCACTTTGTGATAAGTAACTTAAATATGCTAAATCCTCTAAATGATAAAAAGAGACTATGTGTCTCTATATGGGTATAAAGGCTAGTCCGTTTTGATGACACTATGGTTGTTCGCTATGATACTCGTTTTGTTTTATGATATGACATGATGAAACTTATTGACTTACGGTGTGGAGCAAAGTCTTTGACGGAACTAAGTGCTACACTTTAGTGGGAGCCACCTCTAGAATCCGTCGAGCCACCTCTTGAGTCCATGCACAATTCGTATATTTCTAATATATTTGTGTGCCGAAGGCTATCTGTGCCGAAGGCTACACGTGCCGAAGGCTATCGTGTCTTAGCCGAAGGCTACCTGCTTGAAAGGCTATCTGTCTTTGAAAAGGCTATCTGTGTGCCGAAGGCTATCTGTGCCGAAGGCTATCTGAGGCTGAAAAGGCCAATCGATAAAGTTGGGCCAATAGGTCAATCTGTTAAAAATTAGGTAATAGGCCAAGAGCCGTCCAAGGTAAAATCGTATTACTTTTGTATGTGAGTTGATGCATGTCTGACACGCATTATGGTTTAATTGTTTAAGTACTAATATTCACCGAGCTTGTCTCATTACATTATTTTGTCCGATTCAGAGGTAATCAAGTCTAGCATCATTGTCAGCCATCCTTTGTCAGCCTGAGGACGACTAGGCACTCAAAGAAGCCCTGTATACTAGAGCAGTTTTGTTTGGCTTTGCCTTTTGACTTTACTAGTTTTGTTGGCTTAAAGCCGTTTGTAATTAATGTTTTGTTGAGTGCCCAATATCCGGGCCAGACTTGTACATTTGTATATATCTCAGTTGTTCATTATTATTAGTTGGTTTAAGGCATGGTCCTGGTTTGTGATAGTAGCTCAATGGATGTGTCTAATTATTGTACTTTTGAATTTAATGCTTCCGCTTAGGCCCCAGTTATCATCTACATCGATATTCATGCATTTGGAGTAGGTCATGCCCAAACCTTTTAGGGCGAGTTAGGGCGTGACAAGTGGTATCAGAGCAGGAGTTGCTATCTCACACACGGATCCATTGATCTCTAGGATGTCTAGAAAAGCTTTAGGCATCTTGCATGACACCCTGAAAGTATCTGGAAAATTGATAGCAACGTTAAGTATTCTGGTAAGGCTAACAATTGTGGATTATGTCTCTTGTATATTGGTTATTGTGCGATTGTGGCGAGAATAAGGACAAGGATCCTACCTCCGTTGGAAAAAAAAAAATTGTTGGTAGATTTGTATAAACAAGCGGTGGAATTGGATCAACAAAGTTGCGGTAGAAGTGGGGTAAGAGTTCGAGTTATTTGGTAAGATAATTTATGTGTCCATAATGAAGTATACTTTTATGTTATTGGTTGTTATTGATGGATTGATATAACAACGATTGTGCCTTCTAACACTGTTAATTTGAATGGCTCACATTAAATATGGATTATTCCTACAACTTAATGAGTAAACCGGATAATATATACCATATGTACATTAGCGGTATAGCCACGTTCCTTTGTATTATCACAATGTTCAAACTGCGGGGTGCTTGTAATTAGACTTTTCGACAAGAATAAGTTTTGCATGACGTTACGTAATGTGTTGAGAAGGAATTGTGATAAGAAGTTAGGTATAGAGACTCTTATAATTATGTAAGGAAATAATTGATTATATCCTGTTCCCTCGATAGTTCATACGAAATAAGGGAATGATGTACATATTAGTTATGTTTGGACATGTGAAGATTGACATTGAATCGATTTGTTCAAGTACTATGATTTCGATTTTGGAATAAGATGTAAATACTACGAATTTGTGAGCCGACACATTTATTGTCAATGTCCGAGGACTGAGGGTTTGTTTATGAAAATTTGAAACTTGTAATATGTTTTGTTATGTATAATCGATAATCTGTGATCAAAATTTCTTGTAAAGAATAATTGATCGGCATAAGAATCTCACTCACATTGTGAGTCGGCTTCCATAATACTTGACGAGATATGGTTAGTTATTGACTATTTTGAAATTTGAAATTAACTGATTAATAATTTGACTGCTTACGTATGTTCATGATATAAGATTGTCAAATCCTTCAAGTGCGAACCGTTCTATATGACATTTGAATTCGGATAGAAATGAATGGAATGGGAGTATGCTATGTTAATGGGTGATTGAGATTATGTACCGGACCTTTACCTCTTATTGCAGATTGATATGGATTTGCACGATAATTAATACATAGTTACGAATTGACTTATGATTTTGGAATCATTCAGTTGTGTCAGTAATGAATAAAAACTTTCGATTATCTTTACGTAAACTAAGTTGTCTCTTAACGAATAAATGGGATGATGTTCGTTTGTAAATTAAGGTATCGGTACGAAGTTAAAATTTTCTGTTGTGTTACGTAGGGACCCGAATTGTTTAAACTCTATGACATGAATGCAAAAGTTTGACCTCATTAGGATGTGGACTGTTTATTTTGTTAAGTATACCCTAATGACATGATATGATAAGAAATAATCCATCTTCTAATATGTAATGTTTCGCATCTGCTTTGTTTAGGTCTAATTTGTGATCTGGTCCCTATTCTGTTATGTCGAACACATGTCTGTCAGTGGGACTTCTGATAAGGAAGAGTCGTAACATAAGGAACCCCGCTTATAATCCGTATCCGTCCATATGATACTTGTAGAGCAATAGCTAATCACTAAATAATTTGATTGGTAATCTGATATGTTACTGTAAGAATTAGCATCCTATCTCTAAGAATAAGAAAACACGTCTGATACACTTTTGTGTAAATCTTGTAACTTATCAAACCAAACCCTAGTCTTTGTTGATAGCAATAATACAAGCTATTCAGGTGTCACTATGAATTTTGATGAGAACAAATGGTTATAGAGGTATTTCAGATAAGAATGGGTTCTTAGGGTATATATATTCCGCATAGTGTGAGTCTACATTAAGTTCTTGTAATGTTGAGCGGATCTTGTTACGTTACATCATATTATGGATATACTCTTGAATTAAGTCCTTATAAACAATGTAGTTAATTGTATGCAATAAGGAGAGTATAAACCACAAGCGATGATATGAAGAAAAAGAAAGAAAAGTGAAGCGGCGTATTGCTTATGGTAACTGAATAGAAAACTTAAGAAGAGTGGGTGTAGTACTACATCATTATGATTGAGTGATGCAATACGATTCTAAATGTGATTCCCAATTTTATTTTTAAATGGCTCCATTTGCTTGAAAGCACGATTGCTATAGTTCTATTTGTTACTTAGATTTGTATTCATGAAATATGTCTAAGTGTTATGATGATAAATGCATGAATTGATGTAAGTGTTATCCTAATCATTGACCCAGTATGATTTTCCTTGTAATTCTACACTTACCAAGAATACTATTAAGAACTAACAATGTGTATCGGGATTTCTTGTTTTTAGTTTTGCCGATGTGCTAACGTTTGTTTGTTAAAGACGTGTTGTTCTTAAAGAATTGTTAAAGACTATTGCATGTAATTCTAAACCAATATAGCGATATGCTTGTGGAACATTTGTGAACATTGAAGACTGCAAAACTAATGGATATATCTACTTAAACGGCTCCTTTGTAACGGTTAAAATGAATCATACATATTTAGGTAGGGCCCTACTGGGCGAACTTTGGTGTCTGATTGAATTATACATAATCCGACTCGACTCTAACCACGTAATCGTATAAAAACAAAACAAGATAAATAACCAAATAAAAAAAAAAAATATAGAGAATGTTGTGGTTGGAATTAAGGTATGTTATAGAAATTTGATTTACGTGACTTATGTGTTGAAGGTAATGATATCTACCCAGTGGAGATTATATGTCTATAATGCCCTGTTATGAAATTGTGTAATCTCATCTTGCGTTATGTAATTTATACATGCCCGATACGCAGTAAATCGCTTGGTTAAACAAAATAGTAAGATACTGATTGTGGTAACACCTCTATAGGAAGAACCAGGGTAATCTGTGAATTGTTTGAACTGCAGTATTATGTGAACCCTTATAAGAAGAAGAGACACTGAAGCGAGACTACGATTTCTACTTTGTTATCGTTGAACAAGTTTGGAGGACCAAACTTATTTAAGGGGGAGAGTGTAATAACCCGACCCTCATACATGTTTTCGATATAGTTTTAGTCCTTGATGTGAGCAATTGAATGTTTCTTGTGAAATTAGTAGAAAATTAAAGTGATGTAAGTGAAATCCATGTTTAAGGAAGTCTATCATTGAACAAGGAACATATCTGTTCCTCTAGAATGTTTAGAGCAACAATTGGAGGCCTTAACGACCTAAGTTTCAGAAATGGATTATAAATCTGTGATAAGCATAATTTTTAGGTAAAATTAAGCATGTTTACGAAATTTCAATTTGAATGATTAAACGATTGATTTTCGTCTTATATGTCTTTATATATATATATGTGTCTAAGTCTTGTTTTGAGGCCTAAGAGGAAAAGCGTGAGACTCTTTTGGGAGAGAAAATAAGAGAGTGGAAGAGAGAATCGGAAAGGAGGATTCAACAAGAGCTTGGCAAATTGTTAGTGTTGTGGAATCTAATTCAAGGTAAGACCAAGCTCCTTGTTATGGCAACTTAGAGATTGTTATGGATGTTCATGAAGTGATCATGGTTAACTCATGGTTGATTATGAGGGTTTCTCTTTAATTGATATTTTGACACTATAGTGGGTGTAGTATGAAATTATACTCACTCTTTGGTTGTTTATCATGAAATTATGGTTATATGTATGTTCTGATTCAAGATTGGGTTTTGTTTGAAATGGAGAAATGACTTGATTAGGCTCCTAATCTTGTTTAGTTTGTCAAATTCAAGGTAGAATCCATGTTATGATGATGTTAGATTGATGTATTGTCTCAAATTCATCTTGGATTGCATGAAACTAGCATGGAAATGGAGCTAGGTTATGGAATTGGAAGATCGATTTTTGGAACTTCGTCCGCTCGGCGGAAGAAGGCCCTTCGGCGGGAAAATCCACCTTCCGGCAATTTGGTACCTCGTGCGATCCGGCGGCCAAAGTGGCGCTTCGAGGGAGGCTTATTTTAGACAAAAATAAATGTTGTTCGATTTGCATGCTTATGCCTCTGGTATTGCTAAAATATTTTTTGATGCTTTTAAGCGATTATAAATTCGTATGAAGTGTAATGACTCGAGAATGGTTCCTCAATGATTTAAGAAAAAAGGAATTAATTTACAAGTTATGCTTGTGCGGTGCGAGCTACACTACGGAAGGAATTAGCACGCTATTACAACCGTGAGTAATAGCACGCTATATGTACATTTTACTTTCTGTTGTACATTTTACTTTATGTTATAACGCTCTAATCCTTGTAAGTGATTTCACTTCAAATGGATATACGTGTGAACGTTGAAAAAAGCTACATACAGTGGTGTAACTATGGAATTATTCTGCTCTGTCTATATTACGTATTCACTTTCTGTCATCTGTAAGCAACTGGTATTATTTCCTGTTATTACGAGGCAACTATTTTGATGGATCAAATGCACATACTATTATCCGCAAATTAAGGACATTGATTCATGATAATAAGCAAGTGAAACGTGGGTACATTATGATACTATAGTATTTATGTACCCTTGGAATTAATGGATGATGTTGGCACTTTGTGATAAGTAACTTAAATATGCTAAATCCTCTAAATGATAAAAAGAGACTATGTGTCTCTATATGGCTGTAAGGCTAGTCCGTTTTGATGACACTATGGTTGTTCCGCTATGATACTCGTTTTGTTTTATGATATGACATGATGAAACTTATTGACTTCTGGTGTGGAGCAAAGTGCTGTACGGAACTAAGTGCTACACTTTAGTGGGAGCCACCTCTAGAATCCGTACGAGCCACCTCTTGAGTCCATGCACAATTCTGTATATTTCTAATATATTTGTGTGCCGAAAGGCTATCTGTGTGCCGAAAGGCTATCTGTGTGCCGAAAGGCTACCTGTGCCGAAAGGCTATCTGTGTGCCGAAAGGCTACCTGTGCCGAAAGGCTATCTGTGTGCCGAAAGGCTACAGCCGAAAGGCCAATTGAAAGGCCAATCGATAAAGTTGGGCCAATAGGTCAATCTGTTAAAAATTAGGTAATAGGCCAAGAGCCGTCAGAAGGTAAAATCGTATTACTTTTGTATGTGAGTTGATGCATGTCTGACACGCATTATGGTTTAATTGTTTAAGTACTAATATTCACCGAGCTTGTCTCATTACATTATTTTGTGCGATTACAGGTAATCAAGTCTAGCATCATTGTCACCATCCTTTGTCGACTGAGGCGACTAGGCACTCAAAGAAGCCACAGATACTAGAGCGCTTTGTTTGGCTTTGCCTTTTGACTTTACTAGTTTTGTTGGCTTAAAGCCGTTTGTAATTAATGTTTTGTTGAGTGCCCAATATCTGGGCCAGACTTGTACATTTGTATATATCTCAGTTGTTCATTATTATTAGTTGGTTTAAGGCATGGTCCTGGTTTGTGATAGTAGCTCAATGGATGTGTCTAATTATTGTACTTTTGAATTTAATGCTTCCGCTTAGGCCCCAGTTATCATTTACATCAGGATATTCTGTCTGTTTCTGAGTAGGTCATGCCCAAACCTTTTAGGGGCGAGTTAGGGGCGTGACATGCCATGCCATGGCCAAGGCAGGCAAGCCAAAGCCAGCAGCATGCCATGCCAAGGCCTCGGCCAGCAGCATGCCATGCCATGGCCAAGGCAGCCAAGCCAAAGCCAGCAGCATGCCATGCCAAGGCCTCGGCCAGCAGCATGCCATGCCATGGCCAAGGCAGGCAAGCCAAAGCCAGCAGCATGCCATGCCAAGGCCTCGGCCAGCAGCATGCCATGCCATGGTGTCAAGGTGCGCCCGTCCAAGGGTCAACACCTTGATGCCACACACATTTGTGCCCTTTGGAGAGCCAAAGACATGCCTAAGAAGTTGTTGGTGCAAGTCCAAGACATGAAGCAAGGAAGCGAAGCTAGCCACCAAGTGACAACTTTAGGCCAACATTTAGAGGGTCAAATGTAATCTTTTTGCCTTGTAAATTTTCATGTAAATACCTTAGTATGAAAGGTGTTTTGAGTCCAAGAGTTGTAATTTTTCTATTCTTATTTTATTTTTAAATATCCATTATGACTCCTCAAACATAGTGGATGTTTCCTCGTGCCAGATAGAAAAGCGCTTAACAAGCATATATAAGGAGGGGGTGCCCAAGTGTTGAACCTGACCACTTGTGCCTTTAATGTACCCCAATCTTATATATGGTAAGGCAACTCTTGTAGCACTTTTGTGCATTGTTCAACTTTTGTAATGCCTTTCTTTTGAGTAATGAAAAGTTCATTTCGCCTTTACATTGTGCATAGCCTTTCAATTGTTGCTACTTCAATTTGAGTTTGTTGATTGTTATGTTGTGGCTTGTCTCCATCTTGTGGCTCATCAACTGAACTGATATTGTGTTTGCTTGTCTTTGCAAACCATTCGAGCATTCTTGGCGGGCTAGTGTAGAGTGTCAACTAACGCCACACACACTTGGTTACCTTCAACAAGGCTTCCGCATTGCCAGTGTGTGATAGTTGGTATCAGAGCACAGTCTATTGGGCTTTCTCTATTATTGGCTTTCTAAATGGAGGGTGCTGGCAACCGTCAACCCACTCAAAGGGAGAGAATTGAGCTCTTGGAGCAGCGTATGGACAACATGGAGGCCATGGCAGCTTTATTAGCCACCCTTGAGCAGCGGGTTTATGATCTTGAGCAAGCTGAAGGCCCTACTCCAGGGCCTGATTTTGAGGATGTTGTCACTGAACTCAGGCTGGAGATTGAAGACCTTAGTGGCCGGGTTGGTGTTCTTACCCGTGCCTTTGGCAATGCACCTAGTGGTGGGATGGAATTCACTAGGGCGCGTGTGCAGAGCCCGTGCTCTGGTGGCGCCCGAGATGCCAAGGAGTTAGACAACTTTCTTTTTGATATGGAGCAATATTTCAAAGCCGTGAAAGCCGATGCTAAGGAGACAAGGATTTCTATGGCCACAATGTATTTGTCCGGTGATGCCAAGTTATGGTGGCGGACTAAACATGATGAGATGCAACGAGGCTTATGCACAATTCAAACTTGGGAGCAACTGAAGCATGAACTTAAGCTCCAATTCTTCCCTGAAAATGTTGAGTATAATGCCCGGCGTGCTTTGCGGGGTCTCAAGTACACCGGCACTATAAGAGACTATGTGAAAGAATTCTCTGGGCTTATGCTAGACATCAAAGATATGTCAGAGAAAGACAAGCTCTTCTTCTTCCTTGAGGGATTGAAGCCATGGGCCAGAGTTGAACTTCAGAGGCAAAGAGTGCAAGATTTAGCCCATGCACAAGCAGCAGTGGAATGCCTTACGGACTACGCCGAACCTAAGCAATGGGATAGTAGTTCCCCGCGCAAGAGTAGGGGAGGTGGAAAGTCCCAAGGCTATGGCAAACCCAAGAGTGGGGGAGCCAACACTTCTACATCCAAAACCCATTCGGGTGGAGGACAATGGCAACAGAAGAGCTATGGTGACAAGGCAAAAGCCCCTCAACAATTCTCTACAAGCAAGCCAAAGGGTCCTATCTCTTGTTTCTTATGCAATGGGCCACATCGGTTATCTGAATGTCCACAAAAGCGTGCCTTGAATGCTCTAGCAAGCGTAATGCGACCATGTCTCTCAACCAAGTGATGATGATAGCGAGGAAGAGGACGTGCGGTCTAAGCGAAGTGGCAAGGGTTCTAAGGCAGCTGGCTCTAGAGTGGGAGCCTTTCATATGATGAATGCCATGGAGAAGAAGGCTTCTACAGGGAGGCCTAAGAAGAATGTCAAGAGTGGCAAAGTGGGCAAGCATTCAGATCCTAAACAGCTTGTGGAGTCTAGAGATGAAGGCAAAGGGAAGAAACCCATGTATAGTGGGGAATCATCAGGCAAGTTGAACAAGAGCAAGTCATCCAACAAAGGTTTGATGTTTGTGGATGTAAAAATCAACGGGAAGCCCCTTCGTGCGTTGATTGACACCGGGGCCACCCATAACTTTGTTGCGGGGACTGAAGTTGAAAGACTTGGGCTATCTTTAGAGAAGGATGGCAGCCGCATCAAGGCGGTTAACTCGGCAGCGCAGCCTATCTATGGGGTTGCCAAATCTGTTCATTTGAAGGTTAGCAACTGGGAAGGAAGAGTGGATTTCACTGCAGTGCCCATGGATGACTTCCAAGCCATCCTTGGGTTGGATTTCTTGAGAAGCACCAAGACGGCAGTCATGCCTTATTCTAACAGTATGTGTGTCATGGGGGATAAGCCATGTCTCATTCCTGCTATGGCCACCAACAACAGTGACCGGTTTGTCTCAGCTATGCAACTCAAGAGGGGTGTTAGGCATGGTGAGCAGACTTGGGTTGCAGCATTGAAGTTGAATGAAGCTCTTGATGCTACTCCTGTCCCAGCCACAATCAAGAAAGTCTTAAGGCAATTTGCAGATGTTATGCCTGAACAGTTGCCTAAGGAGTTGCCTCCACGTCGGGGTGTGGATCATGCTATTGAGTTAGTGCCAGGGGCAAAACCACCAGCTCGTGCACCATATAGAATGGCTATTCCTGAGTTGAATGAGTTAAGGAAGCAGCTTACAGAGTTATTGGAAGCACGCTTCATTAGGCCATCCAAGGCCCCATTCGGTGCACCTGTCTTATTTCAGAAGAAGCATGATGGTAGTCTTCGCTTATGTGTGGATTATTGGGCACTCAACAAGCTGACCATCAAGAACAAGTATCCCCTTCCCCTTATTGCAGATTCATTTGATCAATTGAGCAAGGCAAGGTATTTCACAAAGCTGGATCTTCGGTCGGGGTACTATCAAGTGAGGATTGCCGAGGGAGATGAGCCTAAAACTACTTGTGTTACCCGTTATGGCTCTTATGAGTTTCTTGTCATGCCATTCGGCTTGACTAATGCCCCAGCAACATTCTGCACCATGATGAATGAAGTTTTCCAAGAGTATTTGGATCAGTTTGTGGTGGTGTATTTGGATGACATTGTAATTTATAGCTCCACTTTAGAAGAGCATGTGGAGCATCTTCAGAAGGCCCTTACCAAGTTGAGAGAGCACAAGCTTTATGTCAAGCTAGAGAAGTGTTCTTTTGCCCAAGAGAGGATTAAGTCCCTAGGGCACATTGTTGAGCATGGATGCATCAGAATGGACCATGAGAAGGTCAAGGCTATTCAAGAGTGGCAGCCACCTGCAAATGTCTCAGAGTTGCGGTCATTCCTTGGATTGGCTAATTATTATCGCAAGTTTGTTGAAGGCTACTCAAAACAAGCTTCTCCATTGACAGAGTTGTTAAAGTAGGGCAAGCCATATGTTTGGGCAGAGGAGTGCCAACAAGCCTTTCAAGCCTTGAAGGAAGCTATGTCAAGAGATCCTGTTCTTGCTCTACCAGACCTAGGTAAAGCTTTTGAGATGCAAACTGATGCATCTGATTTCGCTTTGGGTGGTGTTCTTTTGCAGGATGGTCACCCAATTGCTTATGAGAGTAGAAAACTCAATGATGCTGAACGGAGATATCCAGCTCATGAGAAAGAGTTGCTTGCAGTAGTGCATTGTCTGAGGACTTGGAGGCACTACATCTTGGGCTCCAGATTTGTTGTGAAGACTGACAACACGGCGGTTAGCCATTTCTTAACACAGCCCAAGCTAAGCGCACGACAAGCACGGTGGCAAGAGAAGTTGGCAGAGTTTGATTTTGCCTTAGAATACAAGGCCGGTGCCACCAACCATGTTGCTGATGCACTAAGTAGGAAGGCGGAGCTTGCCGTGTGCCATCATGTATGTTCTTTAACTTCCATTTCAACCAGCCTCAAGGAGAAAATCAAGGCTCATCTAGACAAGGATACTATGGCGGAGAATCTTATGAACGTTGTCAAAATGGGCAAGACTCGCCAATTTTGGGTGCAAGATGGACTTCTCATGACAACAGGCAACCGCATATTTGTACCCAGGGCTGGTGACTTGAGGAAGACACTTCTTAGGGAGTGCCATGATACACTTTGGGCAGGACATCCGGGGTGGGAGCGAACTTTGGCCTTGGTGAAACAAGGATATTATTGGCCCCAAATGCATGATGATGTGGAAGATTATGTCCGCACTTGTCTCACTTGCCAACAAGACAAGGTTGAGCATAAGAAGAAAGCAGGCTTGCTTGAACCTTTGCCCGTGCCTAAACGTCCGTGGGAGAGTGTATCACTTGACTTCATCACAGGATTGCCTAAAGTGGCAGATATCGGGACTATCTTGAACATTGTGGACCGATTCTCCAAATATGCTACCTTTATTCTTTGCCCCAAAGTATGTTTATTGAGGAGGCCTTGACTCTTCTTTAAGGACATTGTCAAATATTGGGGTGTGCCCAATAGCATTGTTAGTGGCCAGACACGCGTTTTGTTGGCAACCACGGGCGGAGTTATTCAAGCTTCTTGGGTCACAACAATACTTCATCAAGCTACCATCCGGAGACGGATGGGCAAACTGAACGCTTCAACTGTATGCTCGAGGAGTATTTGCGCCACTTTGTCAATGCTAATCAACGGAATTGGGTGCAACTTCTTGATGTAGCACAGTTATGTTTCAACTCTCAAAAGAGTAGCTCTACGGGCAAGAGTGCTTTTGAGATAGTGAATGGCCAGCAGCCACTGTTGCCCCACACAGTGGATGGACCTTATGAAGGGAAGTCTCCCAGGGCTTACCAATTTGCTAAGGAATGGAAGAGAAACCATGACATTACTCGTGCCTATCTTGAGAAAGCAGCAAGTAAAATGAAGAAATGGGCTGATGAAAAGAGGAGGCCACTTGAGTTCAAAGCTGGGGATCAAGTTCTTGTCAAACTCAACCCTGAGCAACGCAAGTTCATGAGGGGAAGAGACAGAAGGCTAGTGCGCAAGTATGAGGGACCGGTGACCATTCTGAAGAGAATTGGCAAGTGTGCTTACAAGATAGATGCTCCATCTTGGTTGAAAGTGCATCCGGTTTTCCATGTGAGTTATTTGAAGCCTTACTATCCAGACAAGGAAGATCCAACCCGAAATGAGCAAAAACGCCAAACCATCACGACCAGCGAGGGAAAAGGAAAATTGAATCTATCTTGGCCGATCGGGTGAAAATGGTTTCCAAGAAGAACCAAAGGCAATACTTGGTGAAATGGAAAGGCCTTGGAGATGAAGAAATCAGCTGGGAACGGGAGGCAGACTTGTCAGCTTTTCAAGATGAGATTGATGCGTATTGGGCCAAGTCGTCGAGGGCGTCGACCGTTCAAGTGGGGGAGACTGTCAAGGTGCGCCCATCCAAGGGTCAACACCTTGATGCCACACAAATTTGTGCCCTTTGGAGAGCCAAAGACATGCCTAAGAAGTTGTTGGTGCAAGTCCAAGACATGAAGCAAGGAAGCAAGCTAGCCACCAAGTGACAACTTTAGGCCAACATTTAGAGGGTCAAATGTAATCTTTTTGCCTTGTAAATTTTTATGTAAATACCTTAGTATGAAAGGTGTTTTGAGTCCAAGAGTTGTAATTTTTCTATTTTTATTTTATTTTTAAATATCCATTATGACTCCTCAAGCATAGTGGATGTTTCCTCGTGCCAGATAGAAAAGCGCTTAACAAGCATATATAAGGAGGGGGTACCCAAGTGTTGAACCAGACCACTTGTGCCTTTAATGTACCCCAATCTTATATATGGTAAGGCAACTCTTGTAGCACTTTTGTGCATTGTTCAACTTTTGTAATGCCTTTCTTTTGAGTAATGAAGATTTCATTTCGCCTTTACATTGTGCATAGCCTTTCAATTGTTGCTACTTCAATTTGAGTTGTTGATTGTTATTTTGTGGCTTGTCTCCATCTTGTGGCTCATCAACTGGACTGATATTGTGTTTGCTTGTCTTTGCAAACCATTCGAGCATTCTTGGCGGGCTAGTGAAGAGTGTCAACTAGCGCCACACACACTTGGTTATCTTCAACAAGGCTTCCGCATTGCCAGTGTGTGACACCATGCCAAGGCCACGGGCCAGGGCCATGCCAAGGCCACGGGCCAGGGCCATGCCAAGGCCACGGGCAAGGGCCATGCCAAGGCCACGGGGAAAGGCCATGCCAAGGCCACGGGCCAAGGCCAAGGCCAAGGCCACGGGCCACGGCAAGGCCAAGGCCACGGGCCAGGGCCATGCCAAGGCCACGGGCAAGGGCCATGCCAAGGCCACGGGGCAAGGCCTTGCCAAGGCCACGGGCCAAGGCCACGGGCAAGGGCAAGGCCACGGGCCAAGGCCATGCCAAGGCCACGGGCCACGGCAAGGCCAAGGCCACGGGCCACGGCCATGCCAAGGCCACGGGCAAGGGCCATGCCAAGGCCACGGGCCAAGGCCATGCCAAGGCCACGGGCAACGGCAAGGCCAAGGCCATGCCAAGGCCACGGGCAAGGGCAAGGCCACGGGCCAGGGCCAAGGCCACGGGCACGGGCAAGGACAAGGCCGCGGGCCAAGGCCATGCCAAGGCCACGGGCCACGGCAAGGCCAAGGCCACGGGGCAAGGCCAAGCCAAGGCCACAGCCACGGGCAAGGCCAGGGCCACGGGCCACGGCAAGGCCAGGGCCACGGGCCACGGCAAGGCCAGGGCCAAGGCCACGGGCCAGGGCCATGCCAAGGCCACGGGCCAGGGCCATGCCAAGGCCACGGGCCAAGGCCATGCCAAGGCCACGGGCAAGACCATGGCAAGGCCAAGGCCACGGGCAACGGCAAGGCCAAGGCCATGCCAAGGGCACGGGCCAGGGCCAAGGCCACGGGCAAGGGCAAGGGCAAGGCCACGGGCCAAGGCCATGCCAAGGCCATGGGCGAAGGCCAAGGCCACGGGCAAGGGCCACGGCAAGGCCACGGGCAAGACCACGGCAAGGCCAAGGCCAAGGCGACGGCCACGGGCAAGGGCATGGCCACGGGCCAAGGCCATGCCAGGGCCACGGGCCAGGGCCAAGGCCACGGGCAAGGGCCATGCCAAGGCCACGGGCCAAGGCCATGCCAAGGCCACGGGCCAAGGCGAAGGCGAAGGCCAAGGCCACGGCCGCGGGCCAAGGCCATGCCAAGGCCACGAGCAAGGGCAAGGCCAAGGCAGCGTGTAAGGGCAAGGCCAAAGGCAAGGGCATGGCCCCGTGCAAGGCCATGGCCAAGGCGAAGGCCGCGGGCAAGGGCCAAGGCCAAGGCCATGGCATGCCACCGCCTCGGTCGCCCTTTTTTAGCACGATTCTTTTATATTCTTACCTAAACCATGCCACAAAATTAAAAATGCACTACAATTAATTTTAAATGTCATCCCCTAATTTTTTGCAATTTTTCTAGAGTGTTTTGAATTTTTTACGCCTTTATTTGGACATAAAAATCAAAATAAAATAAATAAAAATTGAAAAAATGATGTAATAATTTCTATAATTACTAGTGCCATCTCCTTTAATTATTGGAATTTTTCCATAATTTTTTGACAATTTTTAGTAATTTTTACTATTTTTTTAATTATTAAAAACGAAATAAAATAAAATAAAATATTCCGGTGGCAAAAAAATTTTTTTCAAATTTTTTTATGGTGTATTAAAATATTTCCAACAACTTTCATGTTGAAAGTTTTGGCAAAAAACCATTACTTTTTAAAAAAACCCCATTATGACTCCTCGAGCATGGTTGATGTTTCCTCCTGCCAGATGAAAAAGGGCTTAACAGGCTACTATAAGGGGGGGGCACCTCCCTTGCCAAGCAAGGCCAGCACTAGCTATGCCATGCTTGGACCGCGGCTTTAACAGCGGCATGCCGCGGCTTGGCTGGACGGCAGCGGCTCGGCAGCGGCTTCGGCATGACTGACAGCGGCTTTGGCTTGACTTTCGGCAGCGGCTTTGGCTGCGCAGCGGCTTTGGCAGCGGCTGACTTTACCAGCGGCTTTACCTGCAGCGGCTCGTCCATGACCTTGGTCTTGACCTTAGGCGACTGGACAGCGGCCTCTGTGGCAGCTGACCTTAGGCGGCTGGCCGCGGCTTTGGCCCGACATCTTGTGGCGTGGGCGGCTTCGGCATGGCGTCTTGTAGCGGCATGGGCGGATTGGCATGCTGCGGCTGGGCAGCCTGACACCGCATACTGCGGCTTTGTCTTGTGACTTTGGGCGACAAGGCACCGCATGCTGCGGCTTTGTCTTGGCGGCACAGGCGACACGCATACTGCGGCTTTGTCTTGTGACTTAGCGGCTGCTTATGGCGGGGCATGGCATGCTGCGGCGCAGGCGACTGGCGTGTGACTTTGGGCGACCTGACATGGCATGCCGGAGGCGGGGTGGTAGGCGGCTGGCATGGCTTGCCGCGGCATGGGCGGCGTGGCTGTCGCAAAAGCCAGCGTGGTCTTTGACATGATGCGGCGTGTTCTTGCGCGTAGTCGCGCCTGCGCCTTCTGCGCCGCCGCATAACGCCGCGTCTAATGATGAGAACCGCCTGACATGCCATGCCAAGGCCCGACGGCGGCATGCCATGCCAAGCGGCGATAAGCCAAAGCGGTGACATGCCATGCCATGGCCAAAGCGGCAAGCCAAAAGCGGTGACATGCCATGCCAAGGCCGACGGCGACATGCCATGCCAAAGGCGGCGACCAAGCCAAAGCGGTGACATGCCATGCCATGGCCAAGGCAAGCCAAAAGCAATGACATGCCATGCCAAGGCCGACATGCCATGCCAAAGCGGTGACATGCCATGCCATGGCCAAAATTGGCAAGCCAAAAGCCGGCATGCCATGCCATGGCCAAAGCGGCATGACATGCCAAGCCAAAACCCGGCGACATGCCATGCCAAAGGCGACGGTGACATGCCATGCCAAGGCCCGGCGGTGACATGCCATGCCATGGCCAAAGCGACCAAGCCAATGCGGATGCATGCCATGCCAAGGCCCGCGACGGCGTGCCATGCCAAGGCCAAAGCGGCGATGCCAAAAGCGGCGGCGTGCCACGCCAAGGCCCGCAGGCGTGACTTGCCATGCCAAGGCCAAAATTGGCAAGCCAAAGCCCGATGGCATGCCTGCCAAGGCCGACGGCGTGACATGCCATGCCAAACCGCGACCTCTGCGGTTGCATGGAAGCTTGTTCCGGAAATTATGTCCCTTGGAAGTTGTCTGATTCCTTGGACAGCTGCATGCCATGCCATGCCGCTGCCAACCGCTTGGAATGCGAACGGCAGCATGCCTTGCCACCGCCTTGTCCCGCAGCGTGGCGTGGCGTGGCCTTGGCCAAGAACATCGCATGCCACGGCCTTGGCATGCTGTCGTTGCCCCTCGGGTAATTGCCATTAGGTTTGGCTTTTGACTTACGTACAAGTTGCCCCGCGAAATGCATGTCCCTCCGGTAAGGACCCTATTGGTTGGCTTTGACTTGCGAACGAGTTGCGAGCGCTTTCCCAGTGGAAGCTTGTTGCGAAAAGTATGTCCCTCGGGAGTTGCCTGTTGCGTTTGTTATTTGTGTTCGTGCTAACTGATGCTTGTTCGGCTTCTCTAAGTGTTTTTGCACGTTAGTCGGGCTTCTTAGCCCTTCGGGGTGCGATTCGCATTTTTTAATTATTTATTTACTCATAAAAATTAAATTAAAATAAATAAAAAATAAAAAGTAATTAACTATAATTACTAGTGCCTCACCCTATAATTATTGGAATTTTTCTAGAATTTTTGGACTATTTTTAGTAATTTTTATTATTTTTTAAGTATTTAAATCGAAATAAATTAAAATTAAATATTTCCGGTGGCAAAAAAATTTTTTTCAAATTTTTTTATGGTGTATTAAAATATTTCCAACAACTTTCATGTTGAAAGTTTTGGCAAAAAACCATTACTTTTTAAAAAAACCCCATTATGACTCCTCGAGCATGGTTGATGTTTCCTCCTGCCCGGATGAAAAAGGGCTTAACAAGCTACTATAAGGGGGCACCTCCCTTGAGGTGGCTTGACATGGCGAAGCCACGAGCCACGCCTATGCCTAGGCGGGCGCTTGGCACATGCCATCAGCTTGTGGCATTGAATCTACATAGCCAAGCACGGGATGTGTCAGTGGCGACCAGCGGTGGCGGCGGTGAATGCGTTGGCCTTGGCGGCATGCCATGCCACGGCCACGGCTGCGGCATGCCATGTCCTTGCCTTGGCAAGCATGGCATGCCACGGCCTGCATGACATGCCATGCCACGCCTTGGCGGCGGCATGCCATGCCACGGCCTTGGCCACGAGCTTGCCATGCCCGCGGCCTCGGCGAAGCATGCCATGCCACGGCCTTGGCAAGCATGTCATGCCATGGCCTTGGCGGCGGCGTGCCATGCCACCGCCTTAGCCCGGCGGCGTGCCATGCTCCTCGCGATGGCCTTGGCGATAGCATGCCTTGCCGCGGCCTTGGCGGCGACATGGCATGCCAAAGCCTTGGCGGCGGCATGCCATGCCCGACCTCGGCAAGCTTGCCATGCCTTTGCCTTGGCGGCATGACATGCCATGCCGACCTTGGCAAGCAAGTCATGCCAAAGCCTCGGCGGCGGCATGCCATGCCACGGCACAGGCAAGCATGTCATGCCACGGCCTTGGCCAGCGGCATGCCATGCCACCGCCT
>CM045771.1:1017500-1042500 GCA_025200525.1 Camellia lanceoleosa
CCCGGCCCGCATGACTTGCCAAGGCCTCGGCCCGCACGCCACGCCACGGCCTCGGCCCGCATGACTTGGCACGGACTCGGCCCGCACGGCGTGCCACGGCCTCGGCCCGCATGCAGTGCAAAGGCCTCGGCCCGCATGCCTTGCCACGGCCTCGGCCGGCATGCAGTGCCAAGGCCTCGGCCCGCATGCCTTGCCACGGCCTCGGCCCGCATGCCGTGCCACGGCCTCGGCCCGCTTGCCTTGCCACGGCGTTGCCCAGCGTGCCATGCCTTAGCCTCGACCCGCATGCCATGCCACGACCTCGGCCCGCATGCCATGCCACGGCGTCGCCCGGTATGCCAAGGCCGGAATGCCATGCAACGGACTCGGCCCGCTTGCCATGCCACAGCCTCGGCCCGCATGCCTTGCCACGGCCTCGGCCCGCATGCCGTGCCACGGCCTCGGCCCGCATGCCTTGCCACGGCCTCGGCCCGCATGCCATGCCACGACCTCGGCCCGCATGCCTTCCCACGGCCTCGGCCCGCATGAAATGCAACGGCCCCGGCCCGCATGCCATGCCACGGCCCCGGCCCGCATGCCATGCCACGGCCTCGGCCCGCAAGCCTTGCCACGGCCTCGGCCCGCATGCCATGCCACGGCCTCGGCCCGCAAGCCTTGCCACGGCCTCGGCCCGCATGCCTTGCGAAGGCCTCGGCCCGCATGCCATGCCACGGACTCGGCCCGCATGCCATGCCACGGCCTAGGCCCGCATGCCATGCCACGGACTCGGCCCGCATGCCATGCCACGGCCTAGGCCCGCATGCCTTGCCGCGGCCTCGGCCCGCATGAAATGCAACGGCCCCGGCCCGCACGCCATGCCACGGCCTCGGCCCGCAATCTGCGGCCTCGGCCCGCATGCCATGCCGCATGCCACGGCCTCCGGCCGCAAGCCTTGTCCCGGCCTCGGCCGCTTGCCACATGCCTTAGCCTCGGCCCGCACGCCATGCCACGGCCTCGGCCAGCATGCCTTGCCACGGCCTCGGCCCGCATGCCATGCCACGGCCTCGGCCCGCATGCCATGCCACGGCCTCGGCCCGCATGCCATGCCACGGCCTCGGCCCGCATGCCTTGCCACGGCCTCGGCCCGCATGCCTTGCCAAGGCCTCGGCCCGCATGCCATGCCACGGCCTCGGCCCGCATGCCATGCCACGGCCTCGGCCCGCATGCCATGCCACGGCCTCGGCCCGCATGCCTTGCGGAGCCCTCGGCCCGCATGCCTTGCCACGGCCTCGGCCCGCACGCCATGCCACGGCCTCGGCCCGCATGCCTTGCCAAGGCCTCGGCCCGCACGCCATGCCATGCCTTGCCAAGGCCTCGGCCCGCACGCCATGCCAAGGCCTCGGCCCGCACGCCATGCCACGGCCTCGGCCCGCATGCCTTGCCACGGCCTCGGCCCGCATGCCATGCCACGGCGCATGGCAAGGCCAATGCCATGCCAGACCTCGACCGCATGCCATGCCACGGGCTAGGCCCGCAGGCAAAGGCCATGCCAAGACCGCAGGCAAGGCCATGCCAAGGCCACGGGGCAGGGCCAAGGGCAAGGCCACGGAGCGCAGGCGAACAGGCGGGGACCATGGCAAGGCCAGGCCAGGCAAGGCCAAAGGCCATGCCAAGGCCAAGGCCACGCGGGCCAGGGCAAGGCCAAGACCCGCAGGCGGGCCATGCCAAGGCCACGGGCCAGGGCCAGGCCAAGGCCACGGGCAAGGGCCATGCCAAGGCCACGGGGCAAGGCCTTGCCAAGGCCACGGGCAAGGGCAAGGCCACGGGCCAAGGCCATGCCAAGGCCCGCAGACCCGCAGGCAAGGCCAAAGACCCGCAGACCACGCAGGCCATGCCAAGACCCGCAACGGCAACGGCAAGGCCAAGGCCATGCCAAGGCCACGGGCAAGGGCAAGGCCACGGGCCAGGGCCAAGGCCACGGGCACGGGCAAGGCCAAGGCCGCGGGCCAAGGCCATGCCAAGGCCACGGGCAAGGGCAAGGCCACGGGGCAAGGCCATGCCAAGGCCACGGGCCACGGCAAGGCCAAGGCCACGGGCAAGGGCAAGGCCACGGGCCAAGGCCATGCCAAGGCCACGGGCCACGGCAAGGCCAGGGCCACGGGCCACGGCAAGGCCAAGGCCAAGGCCACGGGCAAGGGCCATGCCAAGGCCACGGGCCAAGGCCATGCCAAGGCCACGGGCAAGACCATGGCAAGGCCAAGGCCACGGGCAACGGCAAGGCCAAGGCCATGCCAAGGCCACGGGCAAGGGCAAGGCCACGGGCCAGGGCCAAGGCCACGGGCACGGGCAAGGCCAAGGCCGCGGGCCAAGGCCATGCCAAGGCCACGGGCAAGGGCCACGCCAAGGCCACGGGCAAGACCACGGCAAGGCCAAGGCCACGGGCCAAGGCCAAGGCCACGGCCACGGGCAAGGGCATGGCCACGGGCCAAGGCCATGCCAGGGCCAAGGCCACGGGCAAGGGCCATGCCAAGGCCATGCCAAGGCCACGGGCCAAGGCCATGCCAAGGCCACGGGCCAAGGCCA
The DNA here is from genome assembly GCA_025200525.1 of Camellia lanceoleosa. NCBI lineage: Eukaryota > Viridiplantae > Streptophyta > Magnoliopsida > Ericales > Theaceae > Camellia > Camellia lanceoleosa. The sequence goes on from CM045771.1 coordinate 1,020,063, forward strand.
AGGCGAAGGCCATGCCAAGGCCACGGGCCAAGGCCAAGGCCACGGGCAACGGCAAGGCCAAGGCCATGGCATGCCACCGCCTCGGTCGCCCTTTTTTAACACGATTCTTTTATATTCTTACCTAAACCATGCCACAAAATTAAAAATGCACTACAATTAATTTTAAATGTCATCCCCTAATTTTTTGCAATTTTTCTAGAGTGTTTTGAATTTTTTACGCCTTTATTTGGACATAAAAATCAAAATAAAATAAATAAAAATTGAAAAAATGATGTAATAATTTCTATAATTACTAGTGCCATCTCCTTTAATTATTGGAATTTTTCCATAATTTTTTGACAATTTTTAGTAATTTTTACTATTTTTTAATTATTAAAAACGAAATAAAATAAAATAAAATATTCCGGTGGCAAAAAAAAATTTTTCAAATTTTTTTATGGTGTATTAAAATATTTCCAACAACTTTCATGTTGAAAGTTTTGGCAAAAAACCATTACTTTTTTAAAAAACCCCATTATGACTCCTCGAGCATGGTTGATGTTTCCTCCTGCCCAGTTGAAAAGGGCTTATGAGGCTATTATAAGGGGGCACCTCCTTGCCAAGCAAGGCCAGCACTAGCTATGCCATGCTTGGACGCTGGCAGCGGCATGCCCATACCAGAACAGCCCAAGTCCCCTGAAGAAGCGCCGGGAGGTAAAGCCCCGTCGTGCGGGACCTGTCCCTTTCCGCAGTATTGTTGTCTGTAGTCGGGTTGTTTAAGAATCTTGACCCTAATCAGGCGGTAAATTCCGTCAAAGGCTAAATCTGAGCGAAGGCCGATATGAAACAAACACGTGAGGAAAGATGAAAAGGACTTTGAAAAGTCAAAGAGTGCTTGAAATTGTCGGGAGGGAAGCGGATGGAAATTTGGCGATGCGCCCGGTCGGATGTGGAGCAGCGTCGGCCAGTCCGCCCGATCGGCTTTCAGGCGTGGACAGTGATGGTCGGCGGAGGCAAAAGCAGGCGATCAGCCAGCGGAGCGCCGCCCGATCGTGGTGGCGGCCAGCGCCCTCGAGGCGTGCCCGGACATCTGCGCTCGGCGGCCCGGCGTCTGGCTCCCCATTCGGCCGTCTTGAAACCGGACCAAGAAGTCGACATGTGTCGCGAGTCAGGCGGAAACCCGTAAAGCCGTATAAGGAAGGTGATTTTGGCGGGATCCCCTCGCGGGTTGCCGTCGACCGACCTTGATCTTCGAGAAGGGTTGAGTGCGAGCATACTGTCGGGACGAAGATGGTGAACTATACTGGCGGAAGCGACGAGGAAACTACGGTGGAGGCCATAGCGGCGATCTTGACGATACCGTCGTTAAATCGACTTGGGTATAGGGGCGAAAGACTAATCAAATCGATCTATTTGGTTCCCTCGAAGTTTCCCTCGGGATGGGAGCCGGTATGAGTTCTGTCGAGGTAAAACCAATGATTAGAGGCATCGAGGCATAGCGCCCTCGACCAATTCTCAAACTTTAAATAGGTAGGATAATGGTGCTCCGTTGAGCCTATGGAATCGAGAGCTCAAGTGGGCCATTTTTGAGTATGAGGCCAGCGTCTTGGGATGAGCCAGGAGCCGAGATTCTGATTGCCCAAGCTAGCTAACCTAGAACCCACAAAAGGGTGTTGGTGGAATTAAAACCCGGAGACGGTGGTCATGAAAGTAGAAATACACTAAGGAGTGTGTAACAACTCACCTACCGAATCAACTAGCCCCGAAAATGGATGGGCGCTTAAGCCTTGTGAGCCACCACCCGTCGCTGACAGCGCCAGACCTCGATGAGTGGGAGGCAGCGGCGATCATTCTGAAACCTCGGTATGAGCCGGAGGCTGGCCGTCGGTGCGGATCTTGGTGGTAGTAGCAAATATTCAAATGAGAACTTTGAAGGCGAAGGGGAAGGTTCCACGTGAGCGGCCTTGCACATGGGTTAGTCGATCTAAGAGTCGGGGAAGCCCGAAGGCGTTCGCCTTGAGCCGAGGAATCGGGTTAAAATTCTGAGCCGGAACGTGGTGGCAACAGCGTTAAGTCGGAGGCGTCGTGAGGCCTCGGGAAGAGTTATCTTTTACGTTTGGCGGCCTGCCCACCACAGAAGCAGCTCGGTAGGAGGTAGGGAATCCAGCCGGCTGGAAGAACCTGCCGCGTCAGCGTGGTGTCCGGTCGCCCAATGACCCTTGAAAATCCGGAGGATGAGTGCCTCCCGCGCCGGTCGTACTCATAACCGCATCCAGGTCTCAGGTGAGCGCCTCAGTCGATGGAACAATGTAGCCAAGGGAAATCGGCAAAATGGATCCGTAACCGGAAAAGGATTGACTCGAGAAATTTGAACGCGGGGTCCCGATCCGAACCCGTCGGTGTCGGTGCCGGCGAAATTGCTTTCGATTGCCCCACTCAGCGGCACGCATGTCTGCAAGAGCCAAGCCAATGACATCATGCCAAGCACGGTACGGCGATGTATGACATGCCAAGGCGCGGGCAAGCCAAAGCTTGACGTGTCATGCCATGGCCTCGGCCACCAGCATGCCATGCCAAGGCCAATGACCGATATAAGCCAAATGATGACTGACATGCCAAGGCGCTGACCAGCGACATGCCATGCCAAGGCCAAAAGCGATAAGCCAAAGCCGGCGACATGCAATGCCAAGGCCCGACCCGTAGCGCCATGCCAAAGCGAGCAGCCAAACCAAAGGCGGTAGCATGCCATGCCATGGCCAAAGGCGGCAAGCCAAAACCCAATGACATGCCATGCCAAGGCCACGGCGGCGTGCCATGCCAAAGCGAGAACAGCCAAAGCAATGACATGCCATGCCATAGCCAAGGCGGCAAGCCAAAGCCGGCGGCCGACATGCCATGCCAAACCCGCGACCAGCGACATGCCATGCCAAAGCGGTGACCAAGCCAAAGCGGCGGCATGCCATGCCATGGCTTGGTACATGAAGCCAAAGCGTGACCGGCATGCCATGCCAAGGCACGACGTGACATGCCATGCCAAGTGTCACGGACTTGGTTGTTTCCAAGCTAACCGTGCGGCACTTAGACAAGATCAAGTCTTACTTGATGAAGCTAAGTCAGCCTAACTCACACACTTGTAGGAAAGAGAAGTTGTAGAAGAACACAAAGAGAGTTTGAGAGAATGCCTTTGTATTAACACTTGAGAGAAAGCTTACAACTCTTGGTGGTTTGGGCAAATGACACCCTCCCCCTTTTATAGGCTACAATGAATATTCTGGAACTAAGAGGATGGAGAGTGTTCTAGACACTTCCTCCTACTACATCTAGTGGACTATTCTAGAATATACAAGTGTTATGTACAATCTTCTAGAGTTATGTACAATGTTCTACAAGAGTCTAGGGAGTTCTACAAGACTCTTAGGGAGTTCTAGAATCTTCCAGAAATCTCCAGGACCTTCCAAGCCTGTCTTATGGTGGAGAGATAGCTTCAGTTTTAGCAGTCTGTGACATTCTCCCCCACCTAATGCAGCGACGTCCTCGTCGCGTCTTCTTCATGGAACCGGTGTATCTTTTCTTCAAACTGCCACAATGCCTCTGCCGGTTCCCAACTTGCTTCACAATCAGGCAAGCCTCTCCATTTTACCAAGTACTCATGATGTGGGGCATAGCCTTGTCTTCGGACTATCCGGTCCGCCAAGACGGACTCTACCTCCTTGTCATAAGTTGCTTTAATGCCCAATGGTGCCCTTTTTGACTTGCCTCTATTTGGGTCTTCCTCGTCTCCATAGTAAGGTTTTAAGCAGCTCACATGGAAGACCGGATGAAGCTTGAGATGAGGGGGTAGGTCAAGTTTGTAAGCAACCTTACCCACCTTCTTGATAATAGGATACGGCCCATCGTAGCGGCGGACAAGCCCCTTGTGCAGGCCTCGGGTGAACTTGTTTTGGCTAGACAAGATCTTCACCATCACCAAGTCACCAACGTTGAACTCTTGATGCCGCCTTTTCTCATCCGCCCACTTCTTCATCTTCTTGGTTGCCTTGTCGAGGTAAGACCGTGCTACATCTACTTGTTCATTCCATGACTTAGCAACCTTGTAGGCCGATGGACTCCTTGTTGAGTTAGTCTCCAAAGAGTGTGGAGTGAGTGGTTGTTGCCCCGTTGCTAGCTCGAACGGACTCCGGTTAGTCGCCTCACTCCTTTGTAGATTGTAGGAGAATTGAGCTATATCTAGCAACTTAGCCCAATCATGCTGCGTGGCATTCACAAAATGCCTCAAGTATAGCTCCAATAGTGCATTCACCCTCTCAGTTTGTCCGTCCGTTTGAGGGTGGAAGCTAGTAGAGAAATGAAGTGCTGACCCCATTAGTTTGAACAATTCTGTCCAAAACTTGCCTGTGAACCTTGAGTCTCGGTCACTGATGATGGACTGTGGCAAGCCCCAGTACTTCACCACATGTTTGAAGAAGAGCTTGGCTGTCTCCTCGGCTGAGCATTCATTGGGTGCAGCTATGAAGGTGGCATATTTGGAGAAGCGGTCTACCACCACTAGAATACTCTTGCACCCTTCAGATTTGGGCAATGCCACAATAAAGTCCATGCTGATGCTTTCCCATGGTTTGCTAGGCATGGGAAGTGGCTCCAACAATCCTGCAGGGCTTTGGTTCTCCACCTTGTCTTGTTGGCACACAAGACAAGTCTTCACATATTGTTCCACGGCATCCCGCATTTGTGGCCAATAGTAGCTTGACTCTAGTAATGCTCGAGTACGTTTCTGTCCTGGGTGGCCAGCCCACCGGGTGTCATGGCACTCCTTGATAAGGTTCCTTCGTAGGTTTCCCCACTTTGGAACGTAAATGCGTCGCCCCTTTGTGTATAGGATGCCATCTTCTTCCCAAAACCTCTTCGTCTTGCCTTCTTTGGCCATTGCGACCAAGCTCTTGGCCAAGGGGTCATGCTTCATGCCTTCCTTGATTAGAGCTAGCAATTCCCCTTTTAGCTTCATAATGGCAGCTAGTTCAGCTTTCCTGCTCAAGGCATCTGCTACAAGATTGGCCTTGCCAGGCTTATACTCTAGGACATAGTCAAACTCTGCCAGGAAGTCTTGCCATCTAGCTTGTTTTGGGCTTAACTTCTTCTGGGACTGAAAATAGCTAGTGGCAACGTTGTCTGTCTTGACTATGAACCTGGAGCCCAATAGATAGTGCCTCCACGTGCGCAAGCAATGGATGATAGCTGTCATCTCCTTCTCTTGCACCGTATACCTCCGTTCGGTGTCATTAAGCTTGCGACTCTCATAGGCTATAGGATGCCCATCCTGTATTAGCACGCCTCCAATGGCAAAGTCAGAAGCATCAGTGTGCACCTCATAAGGCTTGGTGTGGTCCGGTAGCCCCAATACTGGCTCCTCCGTTACTGCCTTCTTCAAGTCTTCAAAGGCCTCTTGGCATTCCTTTGACCATTCCCACACCTTGTTCTTCTTTAGGAGATCAGTCAGTGGTGCTGCCCTTGCTGAGTATCCCTTGATGAACCGCCGGTAATAATTGACAAGACCAAGGAATGACCTTAGCTCTGTCACTTTGGTAGGAGCCTCCCATTCTTGGATAGCCCGCACTTTGTTTTCTTCCATCATGAGCATCCCATCCTTAATCTTGTGCCCCAAGAATGACACCTCATTCATTGCAAAGGAGCACTTCTCCTTCTTCACATAGAGCTCATTTTCTTTCAACACTCTAAATACCGTTCGTAGGTGATCTACATGGTCCTCCAAGGTATTGCTGTAGACCACGATGTCGTCCAAGTAGACCACTACGAAACGGTCCAAGTAAGGATGAAAGACTTTGTTCATGAGAGTGCAAAATGTGGCTGGGGCATTGGTGAGGCCGAATGGCATCACTAAGAACTCAAATGAACCATATCGAGTAGTGCAAGTAGTCTTTGGCTCATCCCCAGCTGCTATCCTTACTTGGTAGTAGCCAGACCTTAAGTCTAGTTTAGTGAAGTATCGAGCTCTACCAAGTTGATCAAACAAGTCAGCAATTAGAGGAATAGGATACTTGTTTTTGATGGTTACCTTGTTAAGCGCCCGATAGTCAATGCATAAGCGAAGAGACCCGTCCTTCTTCTTTTGGAATAGCACCGGAGCACCGTAGGGAGCTTTGGATGGTTGAATGTAGCCAGCATCCAACAAGTCCTTTAGTTGCCTCCTGAGTTCCTCCAGCTCTGGTGGTGCCATCCTGTAAGGCGCTTTGGCGGGTGGTGTTGTGCCTGGCTCCAGCTCGATCTTATGATCCACCTCCCTCCTAGGTGGTAGTTTCTTCGGTAGCTCGGGTGGCATCACTTCTTTGTACTCATGGAGTACCTTTTCTATCTCCTTGGGTATGGACCCCTTAGGCACATCCTTCTTTTCCTCTGCCATAGCTGCAAGGTAGGTTGCTTCTCCCTTCTTGAACCCTTTCTTCACTTGCATGGCTGAGAGCATTGGGGTCTTAAACCCTTTTCCAGCTGCAGTTTGCACTAGACATGGTGTTTTCTCTTCCAAAATGGCCACGGAGCGTAGAAATGGTAGTGGAACTGCCTTGACTTTCCCCAAGAAATCCATGCCGATGACAACTTTGAAGTCATCCATGGGTGCCACTGTAAGGTCAATCTTGCCACTCCATGTGCCAATGCTGATGTCTACTCCTCGTGCCACTCCTTGTAGGGGCCTAGCCTCCGAGTTGACTGCTTTGAGCCATCCTGATTCCTTGGTGGCTTTGAGTTCCAGCCTTTTTGCCTCATCCACAGAGACAAAATTGTGTGTAGCTCCAGTATCCACCATGGCATGGGTGGTCTTCCCATTGAGGCACACTTCTACATACATTAGACCCTTCTCCCCTTGGGTCGATGTAGCTGGTTTCGACTTGATGGCATTGAGAAGTTGTAGGGATCCCATGTGGGGAGTTTCCTCCATCTCTCGTTCTTCGATCATGGCATTGAGGGCTTGTCTCTTAGGGCAGTCTCTTGCCCAATGTGGCCCATCACATAAGAAGCAGTTGGTCTTGGGCTTGAACTTGCCTTTGTCCTTGAATTGATACTTGCCTTTGTCTTTTCCCTCTTTGCCAGTAGGGGGTTTGTTATACCCCTCCTTCCGTTGGAACCCCTTGTCCTTATCTCCCCCACCTTTATGATAGCTATCCTTGGATGTCTTGGCCTTGTTATCTACCCTTTTGTACTCAATGAGGGACTCTGCTACAGCCATAGCCGAGGCAAGATCCTGCACTCCGCGGCGACGCAGTTCTTGCTCCGCCCATGGTTGTAAGTTGTCCAAGAAGTTAAAGAGCAATTCTTCATCAGTCATACTCGGGACTTCAAGCATAAGAGTAGAGAATTCTTTTACATAGTCCCGAATAGACGATGTGTGTTTAAGTTTCTTCAAGCTCTTTCTAGCTAAATAGGCCACATCCTCAGGATAGAATTGTTTCTTAAGTTCTTTCTTAAAATCATCCCAAGTAGCTATGGTGCACGTACCTCTTTCAATGTCGGCATGTCTCCTACGCCACCATAGTGTTGCCGTGTCGGTGAGGTAAAGGACTGCGGTCCGTACTTTGGCATCCTCTTCAGTTACTGCCATCGCCTCAAAGTACCTTTCCATGTGCCACAAGTAGTTGTCCACCTCTTTGGCCTCTCTCTTCCCGTCAAAAGGCTTTGGTTTCGGCACCTCCACCTTGGATGTCCCCGGCAAGGTCACAGCTCCCCCAGCTATGGCCTTCTTGCACATCGCCACGTCTTGGCACACCTCCTCCAAGCGGGCTTCAAACCGTGCGAGCATCTCCAACACTTTGGCTTGGAAGGAGTCATTGGACACTTGTGCATCATGTACCACGGAGTTGATGGTGGAAAGCATGCCATCGTGGAGTTCCTTGATCTCTCCCTTGAGACCCTCCACATCTTGTTCAAGGCTTTGCTCCAAGACATCAAGACGCTCCCCCGAGTCGCCCACGGCCAGCTCCACCTTGGCAAGCCGTGCATCCATGGCAGCAACAGCATCTCGTGACTTATCCTTCCTTCCCTTCGCGGGTTCCCTTCCACGGGCCAGCTCCTGCACAGTCTCCTCTACACCGGATGACATTGTTGCCTTCTCTTCCTTGCTTTGAACAGACTCACGATACCAGCTATCACGGACTTGGTTGTTTCCAAGCTAGCAGGTCGCGACATAGACAAGATCAAGTCTTACTTGATGAAGCTAAGTCAGCCTAACTCACACACTTGTAGGAAAGAGAAGTTGTAGAAGAACACAAAGAGAGTTTGAGAGAATGCCTTTGTATTAACACTTGAGAGAAAGCTTACAACTCTTGGTGGTTTGGGCAAATGACACCCTCCCCCTTTTATAGGCTACAATGAATATTCTGGAACTAAGAGGATGGAGAGTGTTCTAGACACTTCCTCCTACTACATCTAGTGGACTATTCTAGAATATACAAGTGTTATGTACAATCTTCTAGAGTTATGTACAATGTTCTACAAGAGTCTAGGGAGTTCTACAAGACTCTTAGGGAGTTCTAGAATCTTCCAGAAATCTCCAGGACCTTCCAAGCCTGTCTTATGGTGGAGAGATAGCTTCAGTTTTAGCAGTCTGTGACACAAGGCAGAGGCAGCCAAGCCAAAGCCAGCAGCATGCCATGCCATGGCCAAGGCTGGCAAGCCAAAACTGACATGCCATGCCAGCCATGGCCAAGGCTGGCAAGCCAAAAGCCAGTGACATGCCATGCCAAGGCCCCGACCAGCGGCATGCCATGCCAAGGCGAGGCAAGCCAAAGCCAGACATGCCATGCCATGGCCAAAGGCAAGCCAAAGCCAAACATGACATGCCATGCCAAGGCGGCGGCCAAGCCAAAGCCGGTGACATGCCATGCCATGCCATGCCAAAATTTGGCAAGCCAAAACCAGCAACATGCCATGCCAAGGCCAGCGGTGACATGCCATGCCAACATGCCATGCGATGCTAAGGCCAACAGCATGCCATGCCAAAGGCAATGACATGCCATGCCAAAACCAACGGCATGCCATGCCATGACCAGGCTGGCAAGCCAAAGCCAACATGCCATGCCATGCCAAACCCGATGACATGCCATGCCAAAGCCAGGCAAAAATAAAACAGCACATGCCATGCCAGCATGCCATGCCAAGGCCTCGGCCAGCAGCATGCCATGCCATGGCCAAGGCAGCCAAGCCAAAGCCAGCAGCATGCCATGCCATGGCCAAGGCAGCCAAGCCAAAGCCAGCAGCATGCCATGCCAAGGCCTCGGCCAGCAGCATGCCATGCCATGGCCAAGGCAGCCAAGCCAAAGCCAGCAGCATGCCATGCCATGGCCAAGGCTGGCAAGCCAAAGCCAGCAGCATGCCATGCCAAGGCAGCATGCCATGCCAAGGCACAGGCAGCCAAGCCAAAGCCAGCAGCATGCCATGCCATGGCCAAGGCTGGCAAGCCAAAGCCAGCAACATGCCATGCCAAAGCCAGCAGCATGCCATGCCAAGGCCACGGCCAGCAGCATGCCATGCCATGCCAAGGCAGAGGCAGCCAAGCCAAAGCCAGCAGCATGCCATGCCAAGGCCACGGCCAGCAGCATGCCATGCCAAGGCAGAGGCAGCCAAGCCAAAGCCAGCAGCATGCCATGCCATGGCCAAGGCTGGCAAGCCAAAGCCAGCAGCATGCCATGCCAAGGCCCCGGCCAGCAGCATGCCATGCCAAGGCAGAGGCAGCCAAGCCAAAGCCAGCAGCATGCCATGCCATGGCCAAGGCTGGCAAGCCAAAGCCAGCAGCATGCCATGCCAAGGCAGCATGCCATGCCAAGGCACAGGCAGCCAAGCCAAAGCCAGCAGCATGCCATGCCATGGCCAAGGCTGGCAAGCCAAAGCCAGCAGCATGCCATGCCAAGGCCACGGCCAGCAGCATGCCATGCCAAGGCCAAGGCCAAGGCTGGCAAGCCAAAGCCAGCAGCATGCCATGCCATGGCCAAGGCAGCCTAGCCAAAGCCAGCAGCATGCCATGCCAAGGCCAAGGCCAGCAGCATGCCATGCCATGGCCAAGGCAGCCAAGCCAAAGCCAGCAGCATGCCATGCCAAGGCCAAGGCAGCCAAGCCAAAGCCAGCAGCATGCCATGCCAAGGCATGCCATGCCATGGCCAAGGCTGGCAAGCCAAAGCCAGCAGCATGCCATGCCAAGGCCCCGGCCAGCAGCATGCCATGCCAAGGCAGAGGCAGCCAAGCCAAAGCCAGCAGCATGCCATGCCATGGCCAAGGCTGGCAAGCCAAAGCCAGCAGCATGCCATGCCAAGGCAGCATGCCATGCCAAGGCAGAGGCAGCCAAGCCAAAGCCAGCAGCATGCCATGCCATGGCCAAGGCTGGCAAGCCAAAGCCAGCAGCATGCCATGCCAAGGCCCCGGCCAGCAGCATGCCATGCCAAGGCCCCGGCCAGCAGCATGCCATGCCAAGGCAGAGGCAGCCAAGCCAAAGCCAGCAGCATGCCATGCCATGGCCAAGGCTGGCAAGCCAAAGCCAGCAGCATGCCATGCCAAGGCAGAGGCAGCCAAGCCAAAGCCAGCAGCATGCCATGCCATGGCCAAGGCTGGCAAGCCAAAGCCAGCAGCATGCCATGCCAAGGCCCCGGCCAGCAGCATGCCATGCCAAGGCAGAGGCAGCCAAGCCAAAAGCCAGCAGCATGCCATGCCATGGCCAAGGCTGGCAGGCCAAAGCCAGCAGCATGCCATGCCAAGGCCCCGGCCAGCAGCATGCCATGCCAAGGCAGAGGCAGCCAAGCCAAAGCCAGCAGCATGCCATGCCATGGCCAAGGCTGGCAAGCCAAAGCCAGCAGCATGCCATGCCAAGGCCCCGGCCAGCAGCATGCCATGCCAAGGCAGAGGCAGCCAAGCCAAAGCCAGCAGCATGCCATGCCAAGGCCACGGCCAGCAGCATGCCATGCCAAGGCAGCATGCCATGCCAAGGCACAGGCAGCCAAGCCAAAGCCAGCAGCATGCCATGCCATGGCCAAGGCTGGCAAGCCAAAGCCAGCAGCATGCCATGCCAAGGCAGAGGCAGCCATGCCAAAGCCAGCAGCATGCCATGCCATGGCCAAGGCTGGCAAGCCAAAGCCAGCAGCATGCCATGCCAAGGCCAGCAGCATGCCATGCCAAGGCCCCGGCCAGCAGCATGCCATGCCATGGCCAAGGCTGGCAAGCCAAAGCCAGCAGCATGCCATGCCAAGGCCACGGCCAGCAGCATGCCATGCCAAGGCAGAGGCAGCCAAGCCAAAGCCAGCAGCATGCCATGCCAAGGCCCCGGCCAGCAGCATGCCATGCCAAGGCAGAGGCAGCCAAGCCAAAGCCAGCAGCATGCCATGCCATGGCCAAGGCTGGCAAGCCAAAGCCAGCAGCATGCCATGCCAAGGCCCCGGCCAGCAGCATGCCATGCCAAAAGCCAGCAGCATGCCATGCCATGGCCAAGGCTGGCAAGCCAAAGCCAGCAGCATGCCATGCCAAGGCAGAGGCAGCCAAGCCAAAGCCAGCAGCATGCCATGCCATGGCCAAGGCTGGCAAGCCAAAGCCAGCAGCATGCCATGCCATGGCCAAGGCTGGCAAGCCAAAGCCAGCAGCATGCCATGCCATGGCCAAGGCAGCCAAGCCAAAGCCAGCAGCATGCCATGCCAAGGCCACGGCCAGCAGCATGCCATGCCATGGCCAAGGCTGGCAAGCCAAAGCCAGCAGCATGCCATGCCAAGGCCACGGCCAGCAGCATGCCATGCCAAGGCAGAGGCAGCCAAGCCAAAGCCAGCAGCATGCCATGCCATGGCCAAGGCTGGCAAGCCAAAGCCAGCAGCATGCCATGCCAAGGCCCCGGCCAGCAGCATGCCATGCCAAGGCAGAGGCAGCCAAGCCAAAGCCAGCAGCATGCCATGCCATGGCCAAGGCTGGCAAGCCAAAGCCAGCAGCATGCCATGCCAAGGCCCCGGCCAGCAGCATGCCATGCCAAGGCAGAGGCAGCCAAGCCAAAGCCAGCAGCATGCCATGCCATGGCCAAGGCTGGCAAGCCAAAGCCAGCAGCATGCCATGCCAAGGCAGCATGCCATGCCAAGGCACAGGCAGCCAAGCCAAAGCCAGCAGCATGCCATGCCATGGCCAAGGCTGGCAAGCCAAAGCCAGCAGCATGCCATGCCAAGGCAGCATGCCATGCCAAGGCACAGGCAGCCAAGCCAAAGCCAGCAGCATGCCATGCCATGGCCAAGGCTGGCAAGCCAAAGCCAGCAGCATGCCATGCCAAGGCCCCGGCCAGCAGCATGCCATGCCAAGGCAGAGGCAGCCATGCCAAAGCCAGCAGCATGCCATGCCATGGCCAAGGCTGGCAAGCCAAAGCCAGCGGCATGCCATGCCAAGGCCACGGCCAGCAGCATGCCATGCCAAGGCAGAGGCAGCCAAGCCAAAGCCAGCAGCATGCCATGCCATGGCCAAGGCTGGCAAGCCAAAGCCAGCAGCATGCCATGCCATGGCCAAGGCAGCCAAGCCAAAGCCAGCAGCATGCCATGCCAAGGCCACGGCCAGCAGCATGCCATGCCAAGGCCACGGCCAGCAGCATGCCATGCCATGGCCAAGGCTGGCAAGCCAAAGCCAGCAGCATGCCATGCCAAGGCCACGGCCAGCAGCATGCCATGCCAAGGCAGAGGCAGCCAAGCCAAAGCCAGCAGCATGCCATGCCAAGGCCACGGCCAGCAGCATGCCATGCCAAGGCAGAGGCAGCCAAGCCAAAGCCAGCAGCATGCCATGCCATGGCCAAGGCTGGCAAGCCAAAGCCAGCAGCATGCCATGCCATGGCCAAGGCTGGCAAGCCAAAGCCAGCAGCATGCCATGCCAAGGCCACGGCCAGCAGCATGCCATGCCAAGGCCATGGCAGCGAAGCCAAAGCCAGCAGCATGCCATGCCAAGGCCACGGCCAGCAGCATGCCATGCCATGGCCAAGGCAGCCAAGCCAATGCCAGATGCATGCCATGCCAAGGCCACGGCCAGCAGCGTGCCATGCCAAGGCCAAGGCAGCGATGCCAAAGCCAGCAGCGTGCCACGCCAAGGCCACGGGCAGCAGCTTGCCATGCCAAGGCCAAGGCTGGCAAGCCAAAGCCAGTAGCATGCCCTGCCAAGGCCCCGGCCAGCAGCATGCCATGCCAAGGCCACGGCCTCTGCCAGCTGCATGGAAGCTTGTTGCGGAAATTATGTCCCTTGGAAGTTGTCTGATTCCTTGGACAGCTGCATGCCATGCCATGCCGCTGCCAACCGCTTGGAATGCGAACGGCAGCATGCCTTGCCACCGCCTTGTCCCGCAGCGTGGCGTGGCGTGGCCTTGGCCAAGAACATCGCATGCCACGGCCTTGGCATGCTGTCGTTGCCCCTCGGGTAATTGCCATTAGGTTTGGCTTTTGACTTACGTACAAGTTGCCCCGCGAAATGCATGTCCCTCCGGTAAGGACCCTATTGGTTGGCTTTGACTTGCGAACGAGTTGCGAGCGCTTTCCCAGTGGAAGCTTGTTGCGAAAAGTATGTCCCTCGGGAGTTGCCTGTTGCGTTTGTTATTTGTGTTCGTGCTAACTGATGCTTGTTCGGCTTCTCTAAGTGTTTTTGCACGTTAGTCGGGCTTCTTAGCCCTTCGGGGTGCGATTCGCATTTTTTAATTATTTATTTACTCATAAAAATTAAATTAAAATAAATAAAAAATAAAAAGTAATTAACTATAATTACTAGTGCCTCACCCTATAATTATTGGAATTTTTCTAGAATTTTTGGACTATTTTTAGTAATTTTTATTATTTTTTAAGTATTTAAATCGAAATAAATTAAAATTAAATATTTCCGGTGGCAAATTTTTTTTTTTAAATTTTTTTTATGGTGTATTAAATTATTTCCTACAACTTTCATGTTGAAAGTTTTGGCAAAAAACCATTACTTTTTAAAAAAACCCCATTATGACTCCTCGAGCATGGTTGATGTTTCCTCCTGCCAGATGAAAAAGGGCTTAACAAGCTACTATAAGGGGGGGGCACCTCCCTTGAGGCTGGCCAGCATGGCCAGGCCACAGGCCACGCCTATGCCTAGGCGGGCGCTTGGCACATGCCATCGCTTGGCTTGTGGCATTGAATCTACATAGCCAAGCACGGGATGTGTCGAGTGGCGACCCGCGGTGGTACGTTGGCCTTGGCCAGCATGCCATGCCACAGCCCTGGCCTGCAGCATGCCATGTCCTTGCCTTGGCAAGCATGGCATGCCACGGCCTTGGCCAGCAGCATGCCATGCCACCGCCTTGGCCAGCAGCATGCCATGCCACAGCCTTGGCCACGAGCTTGCCATGCCCACGGCCTCGGCCAGCAGCATGCCATGCCACCGCCTTAGCCAGCGGCGTGCCATGCCACCGCCTTAGCCAGCAGCGTGCCATGCTCCTCGCGATGGCCTTGGCCAGTAGCATGCCTTGCCACAGCCTTGGCCAGCGACATGGCATGCCAAAGCCTTGGCCAGCAGCATGCCATGCCCCGGCCTCGGCAAGCTTGCCATGCCACTGCCTTGGCCAGCAGCATGCCATGCCCGACCTTGGCAAGCAAGTCATGCCAAAGCCTCGGCCGGCAGCATGCCATGCCACAGCCTGGGCAAGCATGTCATGCCACGGCCTTGGCCAGCAGCATGCCATGCCACCGCCTTAGCCAGCAGCATGCCATGCTCCTTGCGACGGCCTTGGCCAGTAGCATGCCTTGCCACAGCCTTGGCCAGCAACCTGGCATGCCAAAGCCTTGGCCAGCAGCATGCCATGCCCCGGCCTTGGCAAGCATGCCATGCCGCCGCCCTGGCCAGCAGCATGCCATGCCACTGCCTTGGCAAGCATGTCATGCCACGGCCTCGGCCAGCAGCATGCCATGCCAAAGCCTCGGCGAGTACATGTCATGCCACGGCCTTGGCCAGCAGCATGGCATGGCATGCCACGCCACGGCCTTGGTCATCAGCATGCCTTGTCGCGGCCTTGTCCAGCAGCATGGCATGCCCTGGCCTTGGCCGACAGCATATCATGCCACGGTCTTGGCAAGCATGCCTTGTCCCTCGGGTAATTGCCCTTAGGTTTGGCTTTGACTTACGTACGAGTTGCCTTGCGAAATGCATGTCCCTCGGTTAAATTGCCAGCAGCATGCCATGCCAAAGCCTTGGCCCGCAGCATGCCATGCCACCGCCTTGGCCGGCAGCTTGCCATGCCCCGGCCTTGGCCGGCAGCATGCCATGCCACCGCCTTGGCCAGCAGCATGCCATGCCAGACCTTGGCGAGCATGTCATGCCGCGGCCTCGGCCAGCAGCACGCCATGCCCTGGCCTTGGCCAACAGCATTTCATGCCACCGCCTTGGCTAGCATGCCACGTCCCTCGGGTAATTGCCATTAGCTTTGGCTTTGACTTACGTACAAGTTGCCTTGCGAAATGCATGTCCCTCGGTTAAATTGCCAAGCAGGCCTTGTCCCTCGGGTAATTGCCCTTAGGTTTGGCTTTGACTTACGTACAAGTTGCCTTGCGAAATGCGTGTCCCTCGGTTAAATTGCCAGCAGCATGCCATGCCAAAGCCTTGGCCCGCAGCATGCCATGCCACCGCCTTGGCCGGCAGCTTGCCATGCCCCGGCCTTGGCCGGCAGCATGCCATGCCACCGCCTTGGCCAGCAGCATGCCATGCCAGACCTTGGCGAGCATGTCATTCCACGGCCTCGGCCAGCAGCATGCCGTGCCGCGGCCTCGGCCAGCAGCAGGCCGTGCCGCGGCCTCGGGCCAGCAGCACGCCGTGCCGCGGCCTCGGCCAACAGCATTTCATGCCACCGCCTTGGCTAGCATGCCACGTCCCTCGGGTAATTGCCATTAGCTTTGGCTTTGACTTACGTACAAGTTGCCTTGCGAAATGCATGTCCCTCGGTTAAATTGCCAAGCAGGCCTTGTCCCTCGGGTAATTGCCCTTAGGTTTGGCTTTGACTTACGTACAAGTTGCCTTGCGAAATGCATGTCCCTCGGTTAAATTGCCAGCAGCATGCCATGCCAAAGCCTTGGCCCGCAGCATGCCATGCCACCGCCTTGGCCGGCAGCATGCCATGCCACCGCCTTGGCTAGCAGCATGCCATGCCAGACCTTGGCGAGCATGTCATGCCGCGGCCTCGGCCAGCAGCACGCCATGCTGCTGCCCGAGTGCCCTGGCCTCGGCCAGCAGCACGCCGTGCCCTGGCCTTGGCCAACAGCATATCATGCCCCCGCCTTGGCTAGCATGCCACGTCCCTCGGGTAATTGCCACGCCATGCCGTGGCCTCGGCCAGCAGCACGCCATGCCCTGGCCTTGGCCAACAGCATATCATGCCACCGCCTTGGCTAGCATGCCACGTCCCTCGGGTAATTGCCATTAGCTTTGGCTTTGACTTACGTACAAGTTGCCTTGCGAAATGCATGTCCCTCGGTTAAATTGCCATTTTTTGTTGGCTTTGATGCGCGAACGAGTTGCCTGTGCTTTCCTAGCGGAAGCTTGTTGCGAAAAGTATGTCCCTCGAAAGTTGCCTGTTGCGTTTGTTATTTGCATTCGCGCTAACCGGTGCTTTGCCCGGCTTCTCTGAATGTTTTCGCGCGTTCGTCGGGCTTCTTAGTCCTTCGGGGCGCGATTCGTTTTGGGGGGCTGGTGCACAGTGTACGTCGTGGCGCGTGAGTTGTGTTTGGTTTGTGCGAGTTGGATGGATCCCTGCCTGTGCAGCGAACTCCACTGGCGCATTCCTCTTCATCATCCGCGGGATTCCCACAGGTTGCCTGCGCTCTCCCCGGTGGAAGCTCCTTGCGAAAAGTTATGTCCCTCGGTTAATTGCCGTTCGGTTGGCTTTGACTTGCCTACGAGTTGCCTGCGCTCTCCTACCGGAAGCTCCTTGTGAAAATTTATGTCCCTCGGTCGGTAGCCATCCGGTTGGCCTTTGACTTGCCCCTACAAGTCAGTTGCTTGCGCTTCCCCAGCGGAAGCTGCCTTGCGAAAAGCGTGTCCCTCGGAAGTTTTGCCATTTTGTTGGCTTCGACTTGCGAACGGGCTGCCGATGCTTTCCGAGTGGAAAGCTTGTTGCGAAAAGTGTGTCCCTCGGAAGTTGCCTGTTGCCTTTGTTACTTGCGGTCGCGCTAACCGGTGCTTGCTCGGCTTCTCTAAATGTTCTCGCACGTTCGTCTGGCTTCTCAGTCCTTCGGGGTGTGATGCCATGCCAAGCCAAAGCCAGCAGCATGCCATGCCATGGCCAAGGCTGGCAAGCCAAAGCCAGCAGCATGCCATGCCAAGGCCAGCAGCATGCCATGCCAAGGCAGAGGCAGCCAAGCCAAAGCCAGCAGCATGCCATGCCACGGCCAAGGCTGGCAAGCCAAAGCCAGCAGCATGCCATGCCAAGGCCCCGGCCAGCAGCATGCCATGCCAAGGCAGAGGCAGCCAAGCCAAAGCCAGCAGCATGCCATGCCATGGCCAAGGCTGGCAAGCCAAAGCCAGCAGCATGCCATGCCAAGGCAGCATGCCATGCCAAGGCACAGGCAGCCAAGCCAAAGCCAGCAGCATGCCATGCCATGGCCAAGGCTGGCAAGCCAAAGCCAGCAGCATGCCATGCCAAGGCCACGGCCAGCAGCATGCCATGCCAAGGCCAAGGCGGCCAAGCCAAAGCCAGCAGCATGCCATGCCAAGGCCACGGCCAGCAGCATGCCATGCCAAGGCCAAGGCCGGCAAGCCAAAGGCAGCAGCATGCCATGCCAAGGCCACGCCCAGCAGCCTGCCATGCCATGGCCAAGGCAGCCAAGCCAAAGCCAGCAGCATGCATGCCAAGGCCACGGCCAGCAGCATGCCATGCCAAGGCCACGGCCGGCAGCATGCCATGCCAAAGCGGGCGAAGCCAAAAGCCAATGACATGCCATGCCATGCCAAAGGCGCAAAAGCCAAAACCCGGCGACATGCCATGCCAAGGCCCGACATGCCATGCCAAAGCGAGGCGACCAAGCCAAAAGCGGTGACATGCCATGCCATGGCCAATTTGGCAAGCCAAAACCGGTGACATGCCATGCCAAGGCGGCGACCATGCCAAAGCCGGTGACATGCCATGCCATGGCCAAAAGGCAAATAAAGCCAATGACATGCCATGCCAAGGCCGACGGCATGCCATGCCAAAGCGGGCGATAAGCCAAAACCCGGTGACATGCCATGCCATGGCCAAGGCAAGCCAAAGCATGCCATGCCAAAGCGACATGCCATGCCATGGCCAAGGCAAGCCAAAGCCATGACATGCCATGCCAAAGCGAGCGACCATGCCAAAGCCAGTGACATGCCATGCCATGGCCAAGGCTGGCAAGCCAAAAGCCAGTGACATGCCATGCCAAGGCCGACGTGACATGCCATGCCAAAGCGATAAGCCAAAACATGACATGCCATGCCAGCCAAGGCTGGCAAGCCAAAACCCAATGACATGCCATGCCAAAGGCGGACATGCCATGCCAAGGCGAGGCGACCAAGCCAAAGCGGTGACATGCCATGCCATGGCCAAGGTTGGCAAGCCAAAAGCGGTGACATGCCATGCCAAAGCGGGCGACCATGCCAAAGCCCGGTGACATGCCATGCCATGGCCAAAATGGCAAGCCAAAGCCATGCCAAGGCCGGCGACGTGACATGCCATGCCAAAGGCGACCAAGCCAAAAGCATGCCATGCCATGGCAAGCCAAAACCCGGTGACATGCCATGCCAAGCGACATGCCATGCCAAACCGCAGCCAAGCCAAAGCCAGTGACATGCCATGCCATGGCCAAAATTTGGCAAGCCAAAAGCGGTGACATGCCATGCCAAAGGCGAGGCGACCATGCCAAAACCCGGTGACATGCCATGCCATGGCCAAGGCTGGCAAGCCAAAACCCGGTGACATGCCATGCCAAGGCCCGACGTGACATGCCATGCCAAAGGCGAGCCGGTGACATGCCATGCCATGGCCAAAATTGGCAAGCCAAAGCCAGTGACATGCCATGCCAAAGGCGACATGCCATGCCAAGGCCGACGACCAAGCCAAAAGCGGTGACATGCCATGCCATGGCCAGGTTGGCAAGCCAAAGCCAATGACATGCCATGCCAAAGCGGCGACCATGCCAAAGCGGTGACATGCCATGCCATGGCCAAAATTTGGCAAGCCAAAACCGACAGCATGCCATGCCAAGGCCGACGTGACATGCCATGCCAAAGAGCTGACCAAGCCAAAGCCGCAATGACATGCCATGCCATGGCCAAAATTGGCAAGCCAAAACCCGACATGCCATGCCAAAGGCGACATGCCATGCCAAAGCAGGCGACCAAGCCAAAGCCGGCATGACATGCCATGCCAATTTGGCAAGCCAAAACCCGGTGACATGCCATGCCAAAGCGGCGACCATGCCAAAGCCCGGTGACATGCCATGCCATGGCCAAGGCTGGCAAGCCAAAGCCAATGACATGCCATGCCAAGGCCCGACGTGACATGCCATGCCAAAGCGAGCGACCAAGCCAAAACCAGTGACATGCCATGCCATGGCCAAGGCTGGCAAGCCAAAAGCGGCATGCCATGCCAAGGCGACATGCCATGCCAAAACCTGAGCGATAAGCCAAAGCCCGGTGACATGCCATGCCATGGCCAGGCTGGCAAGCCAAAGCCAATGACATGCCATGCCAAAGGCGACCATGCCAAAGCGGTGACATGCCATGCCATGGCCAAAATTTGGCAAGCCAAAAGCATGACATGCCATGCCAAGGCCGACGGTGACATGCCATGCCAAAGGCGATAAGCCAAAAGCCCGGCATGCCATGCCATGCCAAGGCTGGCAAGCCAAAACCCGGTGACATGCCATGCCAAGGCCCGACATGCCATGCCAAAGGCGAGGCGACCAAGCCAAAGCCAGTGACATGCCATGCCATGGCCAAAGGCTGGCAAGCAAAAGCAATGACATGCCATGCCAAAGCGACCATGCCAAAGCCCGGTGACATGCCATGCCATGGCCAATGACATGCCATGCCAAGGCCCGACGGTGACATGCCATGCCAAAGCGAGCGACCAAGCCAAAGCGGTGACATGCCATGCCATGGCCAAAATTTGGCAAGCCAAAACCAATGACATGCCATGCCAAGGCCGACGGCGACATGCCATGCCAAAGCGAGGCAAGCCAAAAGCCGGTGACATGCCATGCCATGCCAAGGCTGGCAAGCCAAAGCGGCCGACATGCCATGCCAAGCCGTGACATGCCATGCCATGCCATGCCAAAGCGGGCGACCAAGCCAAAGCCCGGTGACATGCCATGCCATGGCCAAAATTGGCAAGCCAAAGCCAATGACATGCCATGCCAAGGCGGCATGCCATGCCAAAGCGGCGATAAGCCAAAGCCCGGTGACATGCCATGCCATGGCCAAAATTTGGCAAGCCAAAGCCATGACATGCCATGCCAAGGCCGACCAGCGGCATGCCATGCCAAAGCCAAAACATGCCATGCCAAATGACATGCCATGCCAAGGCCGACGGTGACATGCCATGCCATGGCGAGCGACCAAGCCAAAAGCCAATGACATGCCATGCCATGGCCAAAGGCAAGCCAAAGCCAGCGACATGCCATGCCAAGGCCCGGCGTGACATGCCATGCCAAGGCGAGCGGCCAAGCCAAAAGCGTGACATGCCATGCCAAAGCCACGACGTGACATGCCATGCCAAAGCGGCAAGCCAAAGCGGCGTGACATGCCATGCCAAAAGCGTGACATGGCATGCCATGGCCAAAGCGGCAAGCCAAAGCCAATGACATGCCATGAAGCCAATGCCGGATGCATGCCATGCCAAGGCCCGCGACGGCGTGCCATGCCAAGGCCAAAGCGGCGATGCCAAAAGCGGTGGCGTGCCGCGCCAGGCCGCAGGCGGCGACTTGCCATGCCAAGGCCAAAGGCTGGCAAGCCAAAGCCCGATAGCATGCCTGCCAAGGCCGACGGCGACATGCCATGCCAAGGCCACGGCCTCTGCCAGCTGCATGGAAGCTTGTTGCGGAAATTATGTCCCTTGGAAGTTGTCTGATTCCTTGGACAGCTGCATGCCATGCCATGCCGCTGCCAACCGCTTGGAATGCGAACGGCAGCATGCCTTGCCACCGCCTTGTCCCGCAGCGTGGCGTGGCGTGGCCTTGGCCAAGAACATCGCATGCCACGGCCTTGGCATGCTGTCGTTGCCCCTCGGGTAATTGCCATTAGGTTTGGCTTTTGACTTACGTACAAGTTGCCCCGCGAAATGCATGTCCCTCCGGTAAGGACCCTATTGGTTGGCTTTGACTTGCGAACGAGTTGCGAGCGCTTTCCCAGTGGAAGCTTGTTGCGAAAAGTATGTCCCTCGGGAGTTGCCTGTTGCGTTTGTTATTTGTGTTCGTGCTAACTGATGCTTGTTCGGCTTCTCTAAGTGTTTTTGCACGTTAGTCGGGCTTCTTAGCCCTTCGGGGTGCGATTCGCATTTTTTAATTATTTATTTACTCATAAAAATTAAATTAAAATAAATAAAAAATAAAAAGTAATTAACTATAATTACTAGTGCCTCACCCTATAATTATTGGAATTTTTCTAGAATTTTTGGACTATTTTTAGTAATTTTTATTATTTTTTAAGTATTTAAATCGAAATAAATTAAAATTAAATATTTCCGGTGGCAAATTTTTTTTTTAAAATTTTTTTTATGGTGTATTAAATTATTTCCTACAACTTTCATGTTGAAAGTTTTGGCAAAAAACCATTACTTTTTAAAAAAACCCCATTATGACTCCTCGAGCATGGTTGATGTTTCCTCCTGCCAGATGAAAAAGGGCTTAACAAGCTACTATAAGGGGGGGGCACCTCCCTTGAGGCTGGCCAGCATGGCCAGGCCACAGGCCACGCCTATGCCTAGGCGGGCGCTTGGCACATGCCATCGCTTGGCTTGTGGCATTGAATCTACATAGCCAAGCACGGGATGTGTCGAGTGGCGACCCGCGGTGGCGGCGGTGGTACGTTGGCCTTGGCCAGCATGCCATGCCACAGCCCTGGCCTGCAGCATGCCATGTCCTTGCCTTGGCAAGCATGGCATGCCACGGCCTTGGCCAGCAGCATGCCATGCCACCGCCTTGGCCAGCAGCATGCCATGCCACAGCCTTGGCCACGAGCTTGCCATGCCCACGGCCTCGGCCAGAAGCATGCCATGCCACAGCCTTGGCAAGCATGTCATGCCATGGCCTTGGCCAGCGGCGTGCCATGCCACCGCCTTAGCCAGCAGCGTGCCATGCTCCTCGCGATGGCCTTGGCCAGTAGCATGCCTTGCCACAGCCTTGGCCAGCGACATGGCATGCCAAAGCCTTGGCCAGCAGCATGCCATGCCCCGGCCTCGGCAAGCTTGCCATGCCACTGCCTTGGCCAGCAGCATGCCATG
>CM045771.1:1052500-1070000 GCA_025200525.1 Camellia lanceoleosa
CGGCCCGCACGGCTTGCCAAGGCCTCGGCCCGCACGCCATGCCACGGCCTAGGCCCGCATGCCTTGCCAAGGCCTCGGCCCGCATGAAATGCCACGGCCTAGGCCCGCATGAAATGCCACGGCCTAGGCCCGCATGCCTTGCCAAGACCTCGGCCCGCATGAAATGCCACGGCCTAGGCCCGCATGCCTTGCCAAGGCCTCGGCCCGCACGACTTGCCAAGGCCTCGGCCCGCACGCCATGCCACGGCCTCGGCCCGCATGACTTGCCAAGGCCTCGGCCCGCACGGCATGCCACGGCCTCGGCCCGCACGGCATGCCACGGCCTAGGCCCGCATGCCTTGCCAAGGCCTCGGCCCGCACGACTTGCCAAGGCCTCGGCCCGCACGACTTGCCAAGGCCTCGGCCCGCACGACTTGCCAAGGCCTCGGCCCGCACGCCATGCCAAGGCCTCGGCCCGCACGACTTGCCAAGGCCTCGGCCCGCACGCCATGCCACGGCCTCGGCCCGCATGACTTGCCACGGCCTCGGCCCGCATGACTTGCCAAGGCCCCGGCCCGCACGGCATGCCACGGCCTGGGCCCGCATGGCATGCCACGGCCTAGGCCCGCATGCCTTGCCAAGGCCTCGGCCCGCATGAAATGCCACGGCCTCGGCCCGCAGGCCTTGCCAATGCCTCGGCCCGCATGCCATGCCACGGCCTCGGCCCGCACGCCTTGCCAAGGCCTCGGCCCGCATGCCTTGCCACGGCCTCGGCCCGCATGCCTTGCCACGGCCTCGGCCCGCATGCCGTGCCACGGCCTCGGCCCGCTTGCCTTGCCACGGCGTTGCCCAGCGTGCCATGCCTTAGCATCGACCCGCATGCCATGCCACGACCTCGGCCCGCATGCCATGCCACGGCGTCGCCTGGTATGCCAAGGCCGGAATGCCATGCAACGGACTCGGCCCGCTTGCCATGCCACGGCCTCGGCCCGCATGCCTTGCCACGGCCTCGGCCCGCAGGCCATGCCACGGCCTCGGCCCGCATGCCTTGCCAAGGCCTCGGCCCGCACGCCATGCCACGGCCTCGGCCAGCATGCCTTGCCACGGCCTCGGCCCGCATGCCATGCCACGGCCTCGGCCCGCATGCCATGCCACGGCCTCGGCCCGCATGCCTTGCCACGGCCTCGGCCCGCATGCCTTGCGAAGCCCTCGGCCCGCATGCCATGCCACGGCCTCGGCCCGCATGCCTTGCCACGGCCCCGGCCCGCATGCCATGCCACGGCCCCGGCCCGCATGCCTTGCCACGGCCTCGGCCCGCATGAAATGCAACGGCCCCGGCCCGCATGCCATGCCACGGCCTCGGCCCGCAAGCCTTGCCACGGCCTCGGCCCGCTTGCCATGCCACGGCCTAGGCCCGCATGCCTTGCCACGGCCTCGGCCCGCACGAAATGCAACGGCCCCGGCCCGCATGCCATGCCACGGCCTCGGCCCGCAAGCCTTGCCACGGCCTCGGCCCGCAAGCCTTGCCACGGCCTCGGCCCGCTTGCCTTGCCACGGCATGCCTTAGCCTCGGCCCGCATGCCACGCCACGACCTCGGCCCGCATGAAATGCAACGGCCCCGGCCCGCATGCCATGCCACGGCCTCGGCCCGCATGCCATGCCACGGCCTCGGCCCGCAAGCCTTGCCACGGCCTCGGCCCGCTTGCCATGCCACGGCCTAGGCCCGCACGCCATGCCAAGGCCTCGGCCCGCACGCCATGCCACGGCCTCGGCCAGCATGCCTTGCCACGGCCTCGGCCCGCATGCCATGCCACGGCCTAGGCCCGCATGCCTTGCCCCGGCCTCGGCCCGCATGCCTTGCGAAGGCCTCGGCCCGCATGCCTTGCCCGCGACCTCGGCCGCCGACCTCGGCCCGCATGCCTTGCGGCCTCGGCCGCATGCCATGCCCGCGGCCCGCATGCCATGCCGCGGCCTCGGCCCGCATGCCTTACCTCGGGCTCGGCCGCCGCGAAATCTGCGGCCCCGGCCCGCATGCCATGCCACGACCTCGGCCCGCATGCCATGCCACGGCCTCGGCCCGCATGCCTTGCCACGGCCTAGGCCCGCATGCCTTGCCAAGGCCTCGGCCCGCATGCCATGCCACGGCCTCGTCCCGCATGCCTTGCCACGGCCTCGGCCCGCATGCCATGGCACAGCGTTGAACAGCATGCCAAGGTCGGAATGCCATGCCACGGACTCGGCCCGCATGCCATGCCACGGACTCGGCCCGCATGCCATGCCACGGCCTAGGCCCGCATGCCTTGCCGCGGCCTCGGCCCGCATGAAATGCAACGGCCCCGGCCCGCACGCCATGCCACGGCCTCGGCCCGCAAGGCTTGCCACGGCCTCGGCCCGCTTGCCATGCCACGGCCTAGGCCCGCATGCCTTGCCACGGCCTCGGCCCGCACAAAATGCAACGGCCCCGGCCCGCATGCCATGCCACGGCCTCGGCCCGCTTGCCTTGCCACGGCGTTGCCCAGCGTGCCATGCCTTAGCCTCGGCCCGCATGCCATGCCACGACCTCGGCCCGCATGCCTTCCCACGGCAAGGCCACGGGGCAAGGCCATGCCAAGGCCACGGGCCAAGGCCACGGGCAAGGGCAAGGCCACGGGCCAAGGCCACGGGCCACGGCGAGGCCAAGGCCACGGGCCAGGGCCATGCCAAGGCCACGGGCAAGGGCCATGCCAAGGCCACGGGCCAAGGCCATGCCAAGGCCACGGGCCAAGGCCAAGGCCAAGGCCACGGGCCAAGGCCACGGGCCAAGGCCAAGGCCACGGGCCACGGCAAGGCCAAGGCCACGGGCCAGGGCCATGCCAAGGCCACGGGCAAGGGCCATGCCAAGGCCACGGGGCAAGGCCTTGCCAAGGCCACGGGCAAGGGCAAGGCCACGGGCCAAGGCCATGCCAAGGCCACGGGCCACGGCAAGGCCAAGGCCATGCCAAGGCCACGGGCCACGGCAAGGCCAAGGCCACGGGCCACGGCCATGCCAAGGCCACGGGCAAGGGCCATGCCAAGGCCACGGGCCAAGGCCATGCCAAGGCCACGGGCAAGACCATGGCAAGGCCAAGGCCACGGGCAACGGCAAGGCCACGGGCAAGGGCAAGGCCACGGGGCAAGGCCATGCCAAGGCCACGGGCCACGGCAAGGCCAAGGCCACGGGCCACGGCAAGGCCAAGGCCACGGGGCAAGGCCAAGCCAAGGCCACAGCCACGGGCAAGGGCAAGGCCACGGGCCACGGCAAGGCCAGGGCCACGGGCCACGGCAAGGCCAAGGCCAAGGCCACGGGCCAGGGCCATGCCAAGGCCACGGGCCAAGGCCATGCCCTGGCCACAGGCAAGGGCCATGCCAAGGCCACGGGCCAAGGCCATGCCAAGGCCACGGGCAAGACCATGGCAAGGCCAAGGCCACGGGCAACGGCAAGGCCAAGGCCATGCCAAGGCCACGGGCCAGGGCCAAGGCCACGGGCAAGGGCAAGGCCACGGGCCAAGGCCATGGGCGAAGGCCAAGGCCACGGGCAAGGGCCACGGCATGGCCACGGGCAAGACCACGGCAAGGCCAAGGCCACGGGCCAAGGCCAAGGCGACGGCCACGGGCAAGGGCATGGCCACGGGCCAAGGCCATGCCAGGGCCACGGGCCAGGGCCAAGGCCACGGGCAAGGGCCATGCCAAGGCCACGGGCCAAGGCCATGCCAAGGCCACGGGCCAAGGCCATGCCAAGGCCAGCAGAGCCAAGGCCAAGGCCAAAAAAAAAAAAAAAAAAGAGCAAGGCCAAGGGCAAGGGCATGGCAGCAGGGCATGGCCATGGCCAAAGCCAAAGCGAAGGGGCAGCGAGCAGGAGCCAAGGCCATGGCATGCCACCGCCTCGGTCGCCCTTTTTTAGCACGATTCTTTTATATTCTTACCTAAACCATGCCACAAAATTAAAAATGCACTACAATTAATTTTAAATGTCATCCCCTAATTTTTTGCAATTTTTCTAGAGTGTTTTGAATTTTTTACGCCTTTATTTGGACATAAAAATCAAAATAAAATAAATAAAAATTGAAAAAATGATGTAATAATTTCTATAATTACTAGTGCCATCTCCTTTAATTATTGGAATTTTTCCATAATTTTTTGACAATTTTTAGTAATTTTTACTATTTTTTTAATTATTAAAAACGAAATAAAATAAAATAAAATATTCCGGTGGCAAAAAAATTTTTTTCAAATTTTTTTATGGTGTATTAAAATATTTCCAACAACTTTCATGTTGAAAGTTTTGGCAAAAAACCATTACTTTTTTAAAAAACCCCATTATGACTCCTCGAGCATGGTTGATGTTTCCTCCTGCCAGATTGAAAAGGGCTTAACAGGCTATTATAAGGGGGGGGCACCTCCCTTGCCAAGCAAGGCCAGCACTAGCTATGCCATGCTTGGACATGGCTTTAACAGCGGCATGCCACTCGGCTTCGGACCCATGACAGGCAGCGGCTCGACGCTTCAGCATGACTTTGGCCAGCGGCTTTGACTTGGCTTCAGCGGCTTTGACTTTACTGCGCAGCTTGGCTGGCGGCAGCGGCTTTGCAGCGGCTGCAGCTCGTCCGCGGCGGCCTTGGTCTTGACCTTAGGCAGCCTGGACCGCGGCTCGGCTGACCTCTGGCACAGCGACCTTAGGCGGCTTTGAGCAGCGGCACATCTTGGCGTGCAGCGGCTTCGGCATGGCGTCTTGTGGCGGCATGGGCGGATTGGCATGCTGCGGCTGGGCGGCACCGCATGCCTGCGGCTGTCTTGTGACTGGCCAAGGCACCGCATACTGCGGCTTTGTCTTGTGACTGGCGACAAGGCACCGCATGCCTGCGGCTTTGTCTTGTGACTTTGGCGACCTGACACCGCATGCTGACTTTGTCTTGTGACCTCGGCGGCTGCGCAACATGGCGGGGCATGGCATGCTTCTTGTGTGGCGACTGGCGTGGCGGCGGCACAAGCGCTGACATGGCATGCTGCCGGCGAAGGTAGGGTGACTGGCATGGCTTGCCAGCGGCATGGCGGCGTGGCTGTCGCCAAACAGCAGCGGTCTTTGACAGCGGTGCGGCGTGTTCTTGGCGCATGGTCGCCTGCGCCTTCTGCGCCGCAACGCCGCGTCTAATGATGAGAACCGCCTGACATGCCATGCCAAGGCCACGACAGTGACATGCCATGCCAAAGCGGCGACCAAGCCAAAGCGGTGACATGCCATGCCATAGGCCAAGCCAAAGCCAAGTGACATGCCATGCCATGGCCAACGGCTGACATGCCATGCCAAGCGTGACATGCCATGCCAAAAGCGACATGCCATGCCATGGCCAAGCCAAAGCGGACATGCCATGCCAATGCCATGCAAGCCAAAACCCGGTGACATGCCATGCCATGGCCAAAGGCGGCAAGCCAAAGCCATGACATGCCATGCCAAAGGCCGACGGTGACATGCCATGCCAAAGCTGACCATAAGCCAAAGCGGTGACATGCCATGCCATGGCCAAATTTGGCAAGCCAAAACCAATGACATGCCATGCCAAGACCCGTGACATGCCATGCCAAAGCGTGACCAAGCCAAAAGCCGTGACATGCCATGCCAAAGGCGGCAAGCCAAAACGTGACATGCCATGCCAAGGCCGACAACATGCCATGCCCGGCGATGCCATGCCAAAGCGGTGACATGCCATGCCATGCCAAAATTGGCAAGCCAAGCCAATGACATGCCATGCCAAGGCCGACGGTGACATGCCATGCCAAAACCGACATGCCATGCCATGGCCAAAGCCAAATGCCATGCCAAGGCCGACCCGGTGACATGCCAAAGGCGGTAAGCCAAAGCCGTGACATGCCATGCCAAGCCAAAGCGGCATGCCATGCCAAAGCGACGACATGCCATGCCAAGCCAAGCCAAAAGCGGTGACATGCCATGCCATGGCCAAAATTGGCAAAAAGCCAATGACATGCCATGCCAAGGCCGACCCGTGACATGCCATGCCAAAGCGAGCGTGAAGCCAAAAGCGGCATGACATGCCATGCCAAGGCGGCAAAATGACATGCCATGCGACCAGGCATGCCATGCCAAAACCGATGACATGCCATGCCATGGAAATGGCAAAAGCCAAAGGCCGACGTGACATGCCATGCCAAAGCTGACCAAGCCAAAACCCGGTGACATGCCATGCCATGCCAAAAATTTGGCAAGCCAAAACGGTGACATGCCATGCCAAGGCGTGAGCCAAAACATGCCATGCCATGCAAGCCAAAGCGGCTGACATGCCATGCCAAAGCCGACGTGACATGCCATGCCAAATAAGCCAAAAGCCGTGACATGCCATGCCATGCCAAAGTGAAAATAAAACAAGCCCGACGTGACATGCCATGCCAAAGCGGCAAGCCAAAACCCGGTGACATGCCATGCCATAAAATTTACAAGCCAAAACCAATGACATGCCATGCCAATGACATGCCATGCCAAAGCCGACGTGACATGCCATGCCAAAGCTGACGATAAGCCAAAGCAATGACATGCCATGCCATCAAATTGGCAAGCCAAAAGCCCGTGACATGCCATGCCAAGGCCCGACGGTGACATGCCATGCCAAAGCGGTAAAGCGGTGACATGCCATGCCAAGGCGGCAAGCCAAAGCGGTGACATGCCATGCCAAGGCCGACCCGATGACATGCCATGCCATGACCAAGCCAAAAACCCGGTGACATGCCATGCCATGGCCAAAATTTGGCAAAGCAATGACATGCCATGCCGGTGACATGCCATGCCAAAGCGGAGCGATAAGCCAAAGCCGGTGACATGCCATGCCATGGCCAAATTTGGCAAGCCAAAGCGGCATGCCATGCCATGCCGGCGGCATGCCATGCCAAGGCGATAAGCCAAAGCCCGTGACATGCCATGCCATGGCCAAAATTTGGCAAGCCAAAGCCAATGACATGCCATGCCAAGGCCCGACGTGACATGCCATGCCAAGGCAGAGGCAGCCAAGCCAAAGCCAGCAGCATGCCATGCCAAGGCAGAGGCAGCCAAGCCAAAGCCAGCAGCATGCCATGCCATGGTGTCAAGGTGCGCCCATCCAAGGGTCAACACCTTGATGCCATACACATTTGTGCCCTTTGGAGAACCAAAGCCATGCCTAAGAAGTTGTTGGTGCAAGTCCAAGACATGAAGCCATGAAGCAAGCTAGCCACCAAGTGACAACTTTAGGCCAACTTTTAGTGGGTCAAATGTAATCTTTTTGCCTTGTAAATTTTTATGTAAATACCTTAGTATGAAAGGTGTTTTGAGTCCAAGAGTTGTAATTTTTCTATTTTTATTTTATTTTTAAATATCCATTATGACTCCTCAAGCATAGTGGATGTTTCCTCGTGCCAGATAGAAAAGCGCTTAACAAGCATATATAAGGAGGGGGTACCCAAGTGTTGAACCAGACCACTTGTGCCTTAATGTACCCCAATCTTATATATGGTAAGGCAACTCTTGTAGCACTTTTGTGCATTGTTCAACTTTTGTAATGCCTTTCTTTTGAGTAATGAAGATTTCATTTCGCCTTTACATTGTGCATAGCCTTTCAATTGTTGCTACTTCAATTTGAGTTGTTGATTGTTATTTTGTGGCTTGTCTCCATCTTGTGGCTCATCAACTGGACTGATATTGTGTTTGCTTGTCTTTGCAAACCATTCGAGCATTCTTGGCGGGCTAGTGAAGAGTGTCAACTAGCGCCACACACACTTGGTTATCTTCAACAAGGCTTCCGCATTGCCAGTGTGTGACAGTTGGTATCAGAGCACAGTCTATTGGGCTTTCTCTATTATTGGCTTTCTCTATTATTGGCTTTCTAAATGGAGGGTGCTGGCAATCGTCAACCCACTCAAAGGGAGAGAATTGAGCTCTTGGAGCAGCGTATGGACGACATGGAGGCCATGGCAGCTTCATTAGCCACCCTTGAGCAGCGGGTTTATGATCTTGAGCAAGCTCAACGCCCTACTCAAGGGCCTGATTTTGAGGATGTTGTCACTGAACTCAGGCTAGAGATTGAAGATCTTAGTGGCCGGGTTGGTGTTCTTACCCGTGCCTTTGGCAATGCACCTGGTGGTGGGATGGAATTCACTAGGGCGCGTGTGCCCGAGCCCCGTGCCTACGGTGGCGCCCGAGATGCCAAGGAGTTGGACAACTTTCTTTTTGATATGGAGCAATATTTCAAAAGTGAAAGCCGTCTTTGAGGAGACAAGGATTTCTATGGCCACGATGTATTTGTCCGGTGATGCCAAGTTATGGTGGCGGACTAAACATGATGAGATGCAACGAGGCTTATGCACAATTGAGACTTGGGAGCAATTGAAGCATGAGCTTAAGCTCCAATTCTTCCCTGAAAATGTTGAGTATAATGCCCGGCGTGCTTTGCGGGATCTCAAGCACACCGGCACTATAAGAGACTATGTGAAAGAGTTCTCTGGGCTTATGCTGGATATCAAAGATATGTCAGAGAAAGACAAGCTCTTCTTCTTCCTTGAGGGATTGAAGCCATGGGCCAGGGTTGAACTTCAGAGGCAAAGAGTGCAAGATTTAGCCCATGCACAAGCAGCAGCAGAATGCCTTACGGACTACGCCGAACCTAAGCAACGGGATAGTAGTTCCCCGCGCAAGAGTAGGGGAGGTGGAAAGTCCCAAGGCTATGGCAAACCCAAGTGGGGAGCCAACACTTCTACATCAAAACCCATTGTGGAGGACAATAACAGAGAAGAGCTATGGTGACAAGGCAAAAGCCCTCAACAATTCTCTACAAGCAAGCCAAAGGGTCCTATCTCTTGTTTCTTATGCAATGGGCCACATCGGTTATCTGAATGTCCTAAGCGGGCCTTGAATGCTCTATGGCGTGTCGACCATGTCTCTCAACCAAGTGATGATGATAGCGAGGAAGAGGGCGTGCGGTCTAAGCGTAGTGGCAAGGGTTCTAAAATGGTGGCTCTAGAGTGGGAGCCTTTCATATGATGAATGCCATGGAGAAGAAGGCTTCTCTGAGGAGGCCTAAGAAAGAATGTCAAGAGTGGCAAAGTGGGCAAGCATTGGATCCTAAGCGACTTGTGGAGTCTAGAGATGAAGGCAAAGGAAGAAACCCTGTATAGTGGGGAATCATCGAGCAAGTTGAACAAGAGCAAGTCATCCAACAAAGGTTTGATGTTTGTGGATGTAAACTTAATGGGAAGCCTCTTCGTGCGTTGATTGACACCGGGGCCACCCACAACTTTGTCGCGGGGACTGAAGTTGAAAGACTTGGGCTATCTTTAGAGAAGGAAGGCAGCCGCACCAAAGCGGTTAACTTCGGCGCTTGACCTATCTATGGGGTTGCCAAATCTGTTCATTTGAAGGTTAGCAACTGGGAAGGAAGAGTGGATTTCACTGCAGTGCCCATGGATGACTTCCAAGCCATCCTTGGGTTGGATTTCTTGAGAAGCACCAAGACGGCAGTCATGCCTTATTCTAACAGTATGTGTGTCATGGGGGATAAGCCATGTCTCATTCCTGCTATGGCCACCAACAACAGTGACCGGTTTGTCTCAGCTATGCAACTCAAGAGGGGTGTTAGGCATGGTGAGCAGACTTGGGTTGCAGCGTTGAAGTTGAATGAAGCTCTTGATGCTACTCCTGTCCCAGCCACAATCAAGAAAGTCTTAAGGCAATTTGCAGATGTTATGCCTGAACAGTTGCCCAAAGAGTTGCCTCCACGTCGGGGTGTGGATCATGCTATTGAGTTAGTGCCAGGGGCAAAACCACCAGCTCGTGCACCATATAGAATGGCTATTCCTGAGTTGAATGAGTTAAGGAAGCAGCTTACAGAGTTATTGGGCGAGCTTTATTAGGCCATCCAAGGCCCCATTCGGTGCACCTGTCTTATTTCAGAAGAAGCATGATGGTAGTCTTCGCTTATGTGTGGATTATCGGGCACTCAACAAGCTAACCATCAAGAACAAGTATCCCCTTCCCCTTATTGCAGATTCATTTGATCAATTGAGCAAGGCAAGGTACTTCACAAAGCTAGATCTTCGGTCGGGGTACTATCAAGTGAGGATTGCCGAGGGAGACGAGCCTAAAACTACTTGTGTTACTCGTTATGGCTCTTATGAGTTTCTTGTCATGCCATTCGGCTTGACTAATGCCCCAGCAACATTCTGCACCATGATGAATGAAGTTTTCCAAGAGTATTTGGATCAATTTGTGGTGGTGTATTTGGATGACATTGTAATTTATAGCTCCACTTTAGAAGAGCACGTGGAGCATCTTCAGAAGGCCCTTACCAAGTTGAGAGAGCACAAGCTTTATGTCAAGCTAGAGAAGTGTTCTTTTGCCCAAGAGGATTAAGTTCCTAGGGCACATTGTTGAGCATGGATGCATCGAGAATGGACCAAGAGAAGGTCAAGGCTATTCAAGAGTGGCAGCCACCTGCAAATGTCTCAGGGATGCGGTCAATCCTTGGATTGGCTCACTATTATCTCAAGCTTGATGAAGGCTACTCCAAACTAGCTTCTCCATTGACAGAGTTGTTAAAGAAGGGCAAGCCATATGTTTGGGCGGAGGAGTGCCAACAAGCCTTTCAAGCCTTGAAGGAAGCTATGTCAAGAGATCCTGTTCTTGCTCTACCAGACCTAGGTAAAGCTTTTGAAATACAAACTGATGCATCTGATTTCGCTTTGGGTGGTGTTCTTTTGCAGGATGGTCACCCAATTGCCTATGAGAGTAGAAAACTCAATGATCTTTGAGCGGAGATATCGGCTCATGAAAAAGAGTTGCTTCTTGATAGTGCATTGTCACGAGGACTTGGAGGCTCTACATCTTGGGCTCAATTTGTTGTGAAGGCCCGACAACCGCGGTTAGCCATTTCTTAACACAGCCCAAGCTAAGCGCACGACAAGCACGGTGGCAAGAGAAGTTGGCAGAGTTTGATTTTGCCTTAGAGTACAAGGCCGGTGCCACCAACCATGTTGCTGATGCACTAAGCAGGAAGGCGGAGCTTGCCGTGTGCCATCATGTATGTTCCTTAACTTCAATTTCAACTAGCCTCAAGGAGAAGATCAAGGCTCATCTAGACAAGGATGCTATGGCAGAGAATCTTATGAACCTTGTCAAAATGGGCAAGACTCGCCAATTTTGGGTGCAAGATGGACTTCTCATGACAACAGGCAACCGCATATTTGTACCCAGGGCTGGTGACTTGAGGAAGACACTTCTTAGGGAGTGCCATGATACACTTTGGGCAGGACATCCAGGGTGGGAGCGAACTTTGGCCTTGGTGAAACAAGGATATTATTGGCCCCAAATGCGTGATGATGTGGAGGAATATGTCCGCACTTGTCTCACTTGCCAACAAGACAAAATTTGAGCATAAGAAAAGCGAGGCTTGCTTGAACCTTTGCCCGTGCCCTAGCGTCAGTGGGAAAGTGTATCACTTGACTTCATCCGGGATTGCCTAAAGTGGGAGATATCGGGACTATCTTGAACATTGTGGACCGATTCTCCAAATATACTACCTTTATTGCGCCCTGCCCCAAAGTATGTTTATTGGAAGGCCCCAACTCTTCTTCAAGCACATTGTCAAATCTTGGGGTGTGCCCAAAAGTATTGTTAGTGGCCAAGAGACCGGCGTTTTGTTGGCAACCACGGGCGGAGTTATTCAAGCTTCTTGGGTCACAACAATACTTCATCAAGCTACCATCAGGAGCGGATGGGCAAGCTGAACGCTTCAAGCTGTATGCTCGAGGTATTTGCGCCACTTTGTCAATGCTAATCAGCGGAATTGGGTGCAACTTCTTGATGTAGCAGTTATGTTTCAACTCTCAAAAAGAGTAGCTCTACGGGCAAGAGTGCTTTTGAGATAGTGAATAACGGCGACCCTTGTTGCCCCACGGTGGATGGACCTTATGAAGAAGTCTCGGGGCTTACCAATTTGCTAAGAATGGAAGAGAAACCATGACATTACTCGTGCCTATCTTGAAAGCGACAAGTAAAATGAAGAAATGGGCTGATGAAAAGAGGCCACTTGAGTTCAAAATTTGGGGATCAAGTTCTTGTCAAACTCAACCACGAGCAGCGCAAGTTCATGAGGGAAAGAGGCGAAGGCTAGTCTTGCCAAGTATGAGGGACGGTAACCATTACGAAGAATTGGCAAGTGTGCTTACAAGATAGATGCTCCATCTTGGTTGAAAGTGCATCCGGTTTTCCATGTGAGTTATTTGAAGCCTTACTATCAAGACAAGGAAGATCCAACCCGAAATGAGCAGAAACGCCAAACCATCACAGCCAAAGCAGGGAAAAGGAAAATTGAATCTATCTTGGCCGATCGGGAGAAAATGGTTTCCAAGAAGAAACAAAGGCAATACTTGGTGAAATGGAAAGGCCTTGGAGATGAAGAAATCAGCTGGGAACGGGAGGCAGACTTGTCGGCTTTTCAAGATGAGATTGATGCGTATTGGGCCAAGTCGTCGAGGGCGTCGACCGTTCAAGTGGGGGAGACTGTCAAGGTGCGCCCATCCAAGGGTCAACACCTTGATGCCATACACATTTGTGCCCTTCGGAGAACCAAAGCCATGCCTAAGAAGTTGTTGGTGCAAGTCCAAGACATGAAGCCATGAAGCAAGCTAGCCACCAAGTGACAACTTTAGGCCAACTTTTAGTGGGTCAAATGTAATCTTTTTGCCTTGTAAATTTTTATGTAAAGACCTTAGTATGAAAGGTGTTTTGAGTCCAAGAGTTGTAATTTTTCTATTTTTATTTTATTTTTAAATATCCATTATGACTCCTCAAGCATAGTGGATGTTTCCTCGTGCCAGATAGAAAAGCGCTTAACAAGCATATATAAGGAGGGGGTACCCAAGTGTTGAACCAGACCACTTGTGCCTTAATGTACCCCAATCTTATATATGGTAAGGCAACTCTTGTAGCACTTTTGTGCATTGTTCAACTTTTGTAATGCCTTTCTTTTGAGTAATGAAAGTTCATTTCGCCTTTACATTGTGCATAGCCTTTCAATTGTTGCTACTTCAGTTTTAGATTGTTGATTGTTATTTTGTGGCTTGTCTCCATCTTGTGGCTCATCAACTGGACTAATATTGTGTTTGCTTGCCTTTGCAAACCATTCGAGCATTCTTGGCGGGCTAGTGAAGAGTGTCAACTAGCGCCACACACACTTGGTTATCTTCAACAAGGCTTCCGCATTGGCGATTGTGTGACATGGCCAAAGGCGGCAAGCCAAAGCAATGACATGCCATGCCAAGGCCGACCCGGCATGCCATGCCAAAGCGGGCGACCAAGCCAAAGCGGTGACATGCCATGGCCAAAGGCGGCAAGCCAAAGCGGCATGCCATGCCAAGGCCGACGTGACATGCCATGCCAAAGCGGAAGCGACCAAGCCAAAGCCCGGTGACATGCCATGCCATGGCCAAGGCGGCAAGCCAAAGCCGGTGACATGCCATGCCAAGGCCGACGGCATGCCATGCCAAGCGACCAAAAGCCGGTGACATGCCATGCCATGGCCAAAATTGGCAAGCCAAAGCGGTGACATGCCATGCCAAAGCGACATGCCATGCCAAAGCGACGGCCAAGCCAAAGCCGGTGACATGCCATGCCATGGCCAAAATTTGGCAAGCCAAAGCCAATGACATGCCATGCCAAGGCCGACGGCGACATGCCATGCCAAAGGCGAAGCCAAAACGTGACATGCCATGCCATGGCCAAATTTGGCAAGCCGGTGACATGCCATGCCAAGGCCCGACGGTGACATGCCAAAGCGGCGGCCAAGCCAAAGCCGGTGACATGCCATGCCAAGCCGACGGCCATGCATGCCAAGTGCCATGCGTGACATGCCATGCCAAAGGCGAAATAGCGACATGCCATGCCATGCGGTGGCAAGCCAAAGCAATGACATGCCATGCCAAGCGACATGCCATGCCAAAGTGACATGCCATGCCATGCCAAAGCGTGGCAAATAAAACGATGACATGCCATGCCAAGGCCGACCATGACATGCCATAAAAGACCAAGCCAAAACCGGTGACATGCCATGCCATAGCGACAAATAAAACCATGACATGCCATGCCGACGGCATGCCAAGCCAAAGCGGTGACATGCCATGCCATAATGAAAAGCCCGTGACATGCCATGCCAAAAGCCATGACATGCCATGCCAAAGGCGATAAGCCAAAGCCGTGACATGCCATGCCAAGGTGGCAAGCAAAGCCGTGACATGCCATGCCAAGGCCGACCCGTGACATGCCATGCCAAAGGCGAAGGCGACCAAGCCAAAGCCGGTGACATGCCATGCCATGGCCAAAATTTGGCAGCAAGCCAAAGCGGTGACATGCCATGCCAAGGCCGACGGCATGCCATGCCAAAGGCAAGCGAGCGTGCCATGCCAAGCCAAACCCGGCATGCCATGCCATGCCAAAGGCGGCAAGCCAAAGCCGGTGACATGCCATGCCAAGGCCCGACGTGACATGCCATGCCAAAGCGGCGACCAAGCCAAAACCCGTGACATGCCATGCCATGGCCAAAATTTGGCAAATAAAGCCGGTGACATGCCATGCCAAGGACATGCCATGCCAAAGCGGCGACCAAGCCAAAGCCGTGACATGCCATGCCATGGCCAAAATTTGGCAAGCCAAAACCGGTGACATGCCATGCCAAAGGCCGACGGTGACATGCCATGCCAAAGGCGAGCGACCAAGCCAAAGCCGGTGACATGCCATGCCATGGCCAAATTTGGCAAGCCAAAAGCCAATGACATGCCATGCCAAGGCCGACGGTGACATGCCATGCCAAAGCGGCGACCAAGCCAAAGCCAATGACATGCCATGCCAAAGGCCAAGGCGGCAAAAGCATGACATGCCATGCCAAGGCCGACGGTGACATGCCATGCCAAGGCGAGCTGACCATAAGCCAAAGCGGTGACATGCCATGCCATGGCCAAAGGCGGCAAGCCAAAAGCCGGTGACATGCCATGCCAAGGCAAGCCGACGGTGACATGCCATGCCAAAGCCATGGCGTGACCAAGCCAAAGCCCGGTGACATGCCATGCCAAGGCCCGCGACGTGACATGCCATGCCGCGGTGACATGCCATGCCATGGCCAAAGCGATAAGCCAATGCGGATGCATGCCATGCCAAGGCCCGACGGCGTGCCATGCCAAGGCCAAAGCGGCGATGCCAAAAGCGGCGGCGTGCCACGCGCCAAGGCCCGCGTGACTTGCCATGCCAAGGCCAAAGGCGGCAAGCCAAAGCCCGATAGCATGCCTGCCAAGGCCGACGTGACATGCCATGCCAAACCACGACCTCTGCCGGTACATGGAAGCTTGTTCGCGGAAATTATGTCCCTTGGAAGTTATGCGATTCCTTGGACGGTGCATGCCATGCCATGCAGCGCCAACCGCTTGGAATCTTGACGGCAGCATGCCTTGCCACCGCCTTGTCCCGCAGCGTGGCGTGGCGTGGCCTTGGCCAAGAACATCGCATGCCACGGCCTTGGCATGCTGTCGTTGCCCCTCGGGTAATTGCCATTAGGTTTGGCTTTTGACTTACGTACAAGTTGCCCCGCGAAATGCATGTCCCTCCGGTAAGGACCCTATTGGTTGGCTTTGACTTGCGAACGAGTTGCGAGCGCTTTCCCAGTGGAAGCTTGTTGCGAAAAGTATGTCCCTCGGGAGTTGCCTGTTGCGTTTGTTATTTGTGTTCGTGCTAACTGATGCTTGTTCGGCTTCTCTAAGTGTTTTTGCACGTTAGTCGGGCTTCTTAGCCCTTCGGGGTGCGATTTGCATTTTTTAATTATTTATTTACTCATAAAAATTAAATTAAAATAAATAAAAAATAAAAAGTAATTAACTATAATTACTAGTGCCTCACCCTATAATTATTGGAATTTTTCTAGAATTTTTGGACTATTTTTAGTAATTTTTATTATTTTTTAAGTATTTAAATCGAAATAAATTAAAATTAAATATTTCCGGTGGCAAATTTTTTTTTTAAAATTTTTTTTATGGTGTATTAAATTATTTCCTACAACTTTCATGTTGAAAGTTTTGGCAAAAAACCATTACTTTTTAAAAAAACCCCATTATGACTCCTCGAGCATGGTTGATGTTTCCTCCTGGCAGATGAAAAAGGGCTTAACAAGCTACTATAAGGGGGGGGCACCTCCCTTGAGGCTGGCTTGACATGGCGGAGCCACGAGCCACGCCTATGCCTAGGCGGGCGCTTAACATGCCATCGCTTGCAGCTTGTGGCATTGAATCTACATAGCCAAGCACGGGATGTGTCGAGTGGCGACCAGCGGTGGCGGCGGTGAATGCGTTGGCCTTGGCGGCATGCCATGCCAGCCACGGCTGCGGCATGCCATGTCCTTGCCTTGGCAAGCATGGCATCTGCGGCCTGGCGGCTGACATGCCATGCCACCGCCTTGGCGGCGGCATGCCATGCCACGGCCTTGGCCCGCGAGCTTGCCATGCCCGCGGCCTCGGCGAAGCATGCCATGCCACGGCCTTGGCAAGCATGTCATGCCATGGCCTTGGCGGCGGCGTGCCATGCCACCGCCTTAGCGGCGTGCCATGCTCCTCGCGATGGCCTTGGCGATAGCATGCCTTGCCACGGCCTTGGCGGCGACATGGCATGCCAAAGCCTTGGCGGCGGCATGCCATGCCCGACCTCGGCAAGCTTGCCATGCCCTTTGCCTTGGCGGCGGCATGCCATGCCCGACCTTGGCAAGCAAGTCATGCCAAAGCCTCGGCGGCGGCATGCCATGCCACGCGGCTGGCAAGCATGTCATGCCACGGCCTTGGCGGCGGCATGCCATGCCACCGCCTTAGCGGCGGACATGCCATGCTCCTTGCGGCGGCCTTGGCGATAGCATGCCTTGCCTGACCTTGGCGGCAACTTTGGCATGCCAAAGCCTTGGCGGCATGCCATGCCCGGCCTTAGCAAGCATGCCATGCCGCCGCCTTGCCAGCGGCGTGACATGCCATGCCGCTTGCCTTGGCAAGCATGTCATGCCACGGCCTCGGCGGCGACATGCCATGCCAAAAGCCTCGGCGAGTACATGTCATGCCACGGCCTTGGCGGTGACATGGCATGGCATGCCACGCCACGGCCTTGGTCATCAGCATGCCTTGTCGCGGCCTTGTCCAGCAGCATGGCATGCCCTGGCCTTGGCCGACAGCATATCATGCCACGGTC
Organism: Camellia lanceoleosa; assembly: GCA_025200525.1. NCBI lineage: Eukaryota > Viridiplantae > Streptophyta > Magnoliopsida > Ericales > Theaceae > Camellia > Camellia lanceoleosa. Next base: position 1,069,741 of record CM045771.1, read on the forward strand.
TTGGCAAGCATGCCTTGTCCCTCGGGTAGTTGCCATTAGCTTTGGCTTTGACTTACGTACAAGTTGCCTTGCGAAATGCATGTCCCTCGGTTAAATTGCGGCGACATGCCATGCCAAAGCCTTGGCCTTGACATGCCATGCCACCGCCTTGGCCGACTTGCCATGCCGGCCTTGGCGGCGGCATGCCATGCCACCTTGGCAGCTGACATGCCATGCCAGACCTTGGCGAGCATGTCATGCCATGACCTCGGCGGCGGCAC
>CM045771.1:1080000-1090000 GCA_025200525.1 Camellia lanceoleosa
CTCGGCCCGCACGGCGTGCCACGGCCTCGGCCCGCATGCAGTGCCAAGGCCTCGGCCCGCATGCCTTGCCACGGCCTCGGCCGGCATGCAGTGCCAAGGCCTCGGCCCGCATGCCTTGCCACGGCCTCGGCCCGCATGCCGTGCCACGGCCTCGGCCCGCTTGCCTTGCCACGGCGTTGCCCAGCGTGCCATGCCTTAGCATCGACCCGCATGCCATGCCACGACCTCGGCCCGCATGCCATGCCACGGCGTCGCCTGGTATGCCAAGGCCGGAATGCCATGCAACGGACTCGGCCCGCTTGCCATGCCACGGCCTCGGCCCGCATGCCTTGCCACGGCCTCGGCCCGCATGCCTTGCCAAGGCCTCGGCCCGCACGCCATGCCACGGCCTCGGCCAGCATGCCTTGCCACGGCCTCGGCCCGCATGCCATGCCACGGCCTCGGCCCGCACGCATGCCATGCCACGGCCTCGGCCCGCATGCCTTGCCACGGCCTCGGCCCGCATGCCTTGCGAAGCCCTCGGCCCGCATGCCATGCCACGGCCTCGGCCCGCATGCCTTGCCACGGCCCCGGCCCGCATGCCATGCAACGGCCCCGGCCCGCATGCCATGCCACGGCCCGGGCCCGCAAGCCTTGCCACGGCCTCGGCCCGCAAGCCTTGCCACGGCCTCGGCCCGCATGCCATGCCCCCGCCTCGGCCCGCATGCCATGCCACGGCCTCGACCCGCAAGCCTTGCCACGACCTCGGCCCGCTTGCCATGCCACGGCCTAGGCCCGCCTGCCTTGCCCGCGACCTCGGCCGCCGCAATCTGTGACCCGGCCCGCATGCCATGCCACGGCCTCGGCCCGCAAGCCTTGCCACGGCCTCGGCCCGCAAGCCTTGCCCCGGCCTCGGCCCGCTTGCCTTGCCACGGCATGCCTTAGCCTCGGCCCGCATGCCACGCCACGACCTCGGCCCGCATGAAATGCAACGGCCCCGGCCCGCATGCCATGCCACGGCCTCGGCCCGCATGCCATGCCACGGCCTCGGCCCGCTTGCCTTGCCACGGCCTCGGCCCGCTTGCCATGCCACGGCCTAGGCCCGCACGCCATGCCACGGCCTCGGCCAGCATGCCTTGCCACGGCCTCGGCCCGCATGCCATGCCACGGCCTAGGCCCGCATGCCTTGCCACGGCCTCGGCCCGCATGCCTTGCGAAGGCCTCGGCCCGCATGCCGTGCCACGGCCTCGGCCCGCATGCCTTGCGAAGGCCTCGGCCCGCATGCCTTGCCACGGCCTCGGCCCGCATGAAATGCCACGGCCCCGGCCCGCACGAAATGCAACGGCCCCGGCCCGCATGCCATGCCACAGCCTCGGCCCGCATGCCATGCCACGGCCTCGGCCCGCAAGCCTTGCCACGGCCTCGGCCTTAGCCTCGGCCCGCATGCCATGCCACGGCCTCGGCCCGCATGCCATGCCACGGCCTCGGCCCGCATGCCTTGCCACGGCCTAGGCCCGCATGCCTTGCCAAGGCCTCGGCCCGCATGCCATGCCACGGCCTCGTCCCGCATGCCTTGCCACGGCCTCGGCCCGCATGCCATGGCACAGCGTTGAACAGCATGCCAAGGTCGGAATGCCATGCCACGGCCTAGGCCCGCATGCCATGCCACGGACTCGGCCCGCATGCCATGCCACGGCCTAGGCCCGCATGCCTTGCCGCGGCCTCGGCCCGCATGAAATGCAACGGCCCCGGCCCGCACGCCATGCCACGGCCTCGGCCCGCAAGGCTTGCCACGGCCTCGGCCCGCTTGCCATGCCACGGCCTAGGCCCGCATGCCTTGCCACGGCCTCGGCCCGCACAAAATGCAACGGCCCCGGCCCGCATGCCATGCCACGGCCTCGGCCCGCTTGCCTTGCCACGGCGTTGCCCAGCGTGCCATGCCTTAGCCTCGGCCCGCATGCCATGCCACGACCTCGGCCCGCATGCCTTCCCACGGCAAGGCCACGGGGCAAGGCCATGCCAAGGCCACGGGCCAAGGCCAAGGCCAAGGCCACGGGCAAGGGCAAGGCCACGGGCCAAGGCCATGCCAAGGCCACGGGCCACGGCAAGGCCAAGGCCACGGGCCAGGGCCATGCCAAGGCCACGGGCAAGGGCCATGCCAAGGCCACGGGGAAAGGCCATGCCAAGGCCACGGGCCAAGGCCAAGGCCAAGGCCACGGGCCACGGGCCAAGGCCAAGGCCACGGGCCACGGCAAGGCCAAGGCCACGGGCCACGGCAAGGCCAAGGCCACGGGCCAGGGCCATGCCAAGGCCACGGGCAAGGGCCATGCCAAGGCCACGGGGCAAGGCCTTGCCAAGGCCACGGGCCAAGGCCACGGGCAAGGGCAAGGCCACGGGCCAAGGCCATGCCAAGGCCACGGGCCACGGCAAGGCCAAGGCCATGCCAAGGCCCGCAGACCCGCAGCCATGCCAAGGCCACAGACCCGCGGCCAAGGCCAAGACCCGCAGCAGCAAGGCCAAGGCCACGGGGCAAGGCCAAGCCAAGGCCACAGCCACGGGCAAGGGCAAGGCCATGCCAAGGCCACAGACCCGCAGCAAGGCAAGAACCCACGGACCACGGCAAGGCCAAGGCCAAGGCCACGGGCCAGGGCCATGCCAAGGCCACGGGCCAAGGCCATGCCCTGGCCACGGGCAAGGGCCATGCCAAGGCCACGGGCCAAGGCCATGCCAAGGCCACGGGCAAGACCATGGCAAGGCCAAGGCCACGGGCAACGGCAAGGCCAAGGCCATGCCAAGGCCACGGGCCAGGGCCAAGGCCACGGGCAAGGGCAAGGCCACGGGCCAAGGCCATGGGCGAAGGCCAAGGCCACGGGCAAGGGCCACGGCATGGCCACGGGCAAGACCACGGCAAGGCCAAGGCCACGGGCCAAGGCCAAGGCGACGGCCACGGGCAAGGGCATGGCCACGGGCCAAGGCCATGCCAGGGCCACGGGCCAGGGCCAAGGCCACGGGCAAGGGCCATGCCAAGGCCACGGGCCAAGGCGAAGGCGAAGGCCATGCCAAGGCCACGGGCCAAGGCGAAGGCGAAGGCCAAGGCCAAGGCCACGGGCCAAGGCGAAGGCGAAGGCCATGGCATGCCACCGCCTCGGTCGCTCTTTTTTAACACGATTCTTTTATATTCTTACCTAAACCATGCCACAAAATTAAAAATGCACTACAATTAATTTTAAATGTCATCCCCTAATTTTTTGCAATTTTTCTAGAGTGTTTTGAATTTTTTACGCCTTTATTTGGACATAAAAATCAAAATAAAATAAATAAAAATTGAAAAAATGATGTAATAATTTCTATAATTACTAGTGCCATCTCCTTTAATTATTGGAATTTTTCCATAATTTTTTGACAATTTTTAGTAATTTTTACTATTTTTTTAATTATTAAAAACGAAATAAAATAAAATAAAATATTCCGGTGGCAAAAAAATTTTTTTCAAATTTTTTTATGGTGTATTAAAATATTTCCAACAACTTTCATGTTGAAAGTTTTGGCAAAAAACCATTACTTTTTTAAAAAACCCCATTATGACTCCTCGAGCATGGTTGATGTTTCCTCCTGCCAGATTGAAAAGGGCTTAACAGGCTATTATAAGGGGGGGGCACCTCCCTTGCCAAGCAAGGCCAGCACTAGCTATGCCATGCTTGGACCGCGGCCTGGCCGCGGCATGCCATGACTTCGGCAGCGGCTTTGGACCTTGACCCGGGCAGCGGCTCGGCGCTGACTTTCGGCGGCTGACTTTGACCAGCGGCTGGCCTTGACTTTCGGTCGCGGCTTTGGCAGCGGCTTTGGCAGCGGCCTTGACCTTAGGCGGCTGGCGGCGGCTTCGGCATGGCGTCTTGTAGCGGCATGGGCGGATTGGCATGCTGCGGCTGGCGGACCTGACACCGCATACTGCGGCTTTGTCGCGGCGGCACAGGCGACAAGGCACCGCATACTGCGGCTTTGTCTGGCGACAGGCACCGCATGCTGCGGCTTTGTCTTGGCGGCACAGGCGACCGCGGCACCGCATGCTGCGGCGGCTTTGTCGCGGCTGGGACCGCGGCGCATACTGCGGCTTTGTCGCGGCGGGCATGGCATGCTTCTTGTGGTGACTGGCGGCGGCAGCGGCAGCGGCGCTGACCGCGCGGCATGGCATGCCGGGCGGGCGGGGTGGTAGGCGGACTGGCATGGCTTGCCGCGGGCGGCGTGGCTGTCGCATAAACCGTAGCGTGGTCTTTGACAGCGGTCGATGCGTGTTCTTGCGCGTAGTCGCCTGCGCCTTACGCCGCCGCATAACGCCGTCTAATGATGAGAACCGCCTGACATGCCATGCCAAGGCCACGACGTGACATGCCATGCCAAGCGGCCAAGCCAAAGCGTGACATGCCATGCCATGGCCAAAGGCAAGCCAAAGCAATGACATGCCATGCCAAGGCCGACGGTGACATGCCATGCCAAAGAAGCGACCAAGCCAAAGCCCGGTGACATGCCATGCCATGGCCAAAGTGGCAAAGCCAGTGACATGCCATGCCAAGGCCGACGGTGACATGCCATGCCAAAGCGACCAAGCCAAAGCCGGTGACATGCCATGCCATGGCCAAATTTGGCAAATAAAGCCGGTGACATGCCATGCCAAAGGCCCGCGACGTGACATGCCATGCCAAGCGGTGACCAAATAAAGCGGTGACATGCCATGCCATGGCCAAGGCGGCAAGCCAAAGCAATGACATGCCATGCCAAGCCCGACGTGACATGCCATGCCAAAGCGGCGATAAGCCAAAGCGGCATGCCATGCCATGGCAAAAGCAATGACATGCCATGCCAAAGGCGATAAGCCAAAGCCGTGACATGCCATGCCATGGCCAAATTTGGCAAGCCAAAACCGGTGACATGCCATGCCAAGGCCGACCAGTGACATGCCATGCCAAAGCGGCGATAAGCCAAAGCGGTGACATGCCATGCCATGGCCAAAGCAATAAGCCGGTGACATGCCATGCCAAAGGCCGGCGGTGACATGCCATGCCAAAGGCGGTAAGCCAAAACCGGTGACATGCCATGCCATGGCCAAGGTGGCAAGCCAAAGCCCGTGACATGCCATGCCAAGGCCGACGTGACATGCCAAAAAATAAGCCAATGACATGCCATGCCATGCCATGCAAGCCAAAACCAATGACATGCCATGCCAAGGCGAAGCCAAAGCCGTGACATGCCATGCCATGGCCAAAATTTGGCAAGCCAAAGCCAATGACATGCCATGCCAAAGGCCGACCAGACATGCCATGCCAAAGCGAGCATGACCAAGCCAAAGCGGTGACATGCCATGCCATAAAGGCGGCAAGCCAAAGCGGTGACATGCCATGCCAAGGCCCGACGGTGACATGCCATGCCAAAGCGGCGATAAATAAAACCGGTGACATGCCATGCCATGGCCAAAGGCGGCAAGCCAAAGCAATGACATGCCATGCCAAGGCGACCAAATAAAAGCCGGTGACATGCCATGCCATGCCAAAAGCGGCAAGCCAATGACATGCCATGCCAAGGCCGACGGCATGCCATGCCAAAGGCGGCGATAAGCCAAAACCCGGTGACATGCCATGCCATGGCCAAAATTTGGCAAGCCAAAAGCAATGACATGCCATGCCAAGGCCGACGTGACATGCCATGCCAAAGCGGCGATAAGCCAAAACCCGTGACATGCCATGCCATGGCCAAAGTGGCAAGCCAAAGCCGGTGACATGCCATGCCAAGGCCCGGTGACATGCCATGCCAAAGCGAGGCGACCAAGCCAAAGCCGGTGACATGCCATGCCATGGCCAAATTTGGCAAATAAAAGCCGTGACATGCCATGCCAAGGCCGACGGTGACATGCCATGCCAAAAGGCGATAAGCCAAAGCGGTGACATGCCATGCCATGGCCAAATTGGCAAGCCAAAAAGCCGGTGACATGCCATGCGAGGCGACATGCCATGCCAAGCGATGCCAAAGCAATGACATGCCATGCCATGGCCAAGGCGGCAAATAAAGCCGGTGACATGCCATGCCAAGGCGGTGACCAAGCCAAAGCCGTGACATGCCATGCCATGGCCAAGGTTGGCAAGTCAAAGCCGTGACATGCCATGCCAAGGCCGACGGTGACATGCCATGCCAAGCGAGGCGATAAGCCAAAGCCGTGACATGCCATGCCAAATAAAAGCCAATGACATGCCATGCCAAAGCCCGACATGACATGCCAAGGCGGTGACCAAGCCAAAACCGGTGACATGCCATGCCAAAAATTTGCAAGCCAAATAAAACATGACATGCCATGCCCGACGTGACATGCCATGCCAAAGAAGCGATAAGCCAAAACCGGTGACATGCCATGCCATGGCCAAAATTTGGCAAAACCAATGACATGCCATGCCAAGGCCGACGGACATGCCATGCCAAAGCGACCAAGCCAAAACCGTGACATGCCATGGCCAATTTGGCAAATAAAACAATGACATGCCATGCCAAAGGCCGACGTGACATGCCATGCCAAAGCGGCGATAAGCCAAAACCCGGTGACATGCCATGCCATGGCCAAACGGCAAGCGGCAATGCCATGCCATGCGACCAGCACATGCCATGCCCGGCGGCGACCAAGCCAAAGCCGGTGACATGCCATGCCATGGCAAGCCAAAGCCCGTGACATGCCATGCCAAGGCCGACCCGTGACATGCCATGCCAAAGGCGACCAAGCCAAAACCGGTGACATGCCATGCCATGGCCAAGGGCGGTGACAGCGACATGCATGCCATGCCATGACATGCCATGCCAAAGGCAAGCATGACATGCCATGCCAAAGCGGCAAGCCAAAGCCCGGTGACATGCCATGCCATGCCAAAATTTGGCAAGCCAAAACGTGACATGCCATGCCAAGGCCCGACGGTGACATGCCATGCCAAACCCGGTGACATGCCATGCCATGGCCAAGGCGGCCAAAACCCGTGACATGCCATGCCAAGGCCGACATGCCATGCCAAAGCAAAGCCGGTGACATGCCATGCCATGGCCAAAGTGGCAAATAAAACCAATGACATGCCATGCCAAAGCGACGGTGACATGCCAAAAGCGGCCATGCATGCCATGGCGATGCCAAGCCATGACATGCCATGCCAAGGCGGCAAAGCCGGTGACATGCCATGCCAAGCAAAGCGGTGACATGCCATGCCATGGCCAAAGCGGCAAGCCAAAACCCGGCGACATGCCATGCCAAGGCCGACGGCTGACATGCCATGCCAAAACCATGCGGCGGCAAAGCATGCCATGCCGGCAAAGCGGCATGACATGCCATGCCATGCAGCGGTGACATGCCATGCCATGCCAAGGCCCACGGCGGCGTGCCATGCCAAGGCCGGCGGCGATGCCAAAGCGTGACGCCAAGCCCGCAGTGACTTGCCATGCAAGGCCAAAGGCGGCAAGCCAAAGCGATAGCATGCCAAGGCCGACGGCATGCCATGCCAAAACCCGCGACCTCTGCCGGTGCATGGAAGCTTGTTGCGGAAATTATGTCCCTTAGAGTTATGCGATTCCTTGGACGGTGCATGCCATGCCATGCGGCGCCAGCCGCTTGGAATCTGACGGCAGCATGCCTTGCCACCGCCTTGTCCCGCAGCGTGGCGTGGCGTGGCCTTGGCCAAGAACATCGCATGCCACGGCCTTGGCATGCTGTCGTTGCCCCTCGGGTAATTGCCATTAGGTTTGGCTTTTGACTTACGTACAAGTTGCCCCGCGAAATGCATGTCCCTCCGGTAAGGACCCTATTGGTTGGCTTTGACTTGCGAACGAGTTGCGAGCGCTTTCCCAGTGGAAGCTTGTTGCGAAAAGTATGTCCCTCGGGAGTTGCCTGTTGCGTTTGTTATTTGTGTTCGTGCTAACTGATGCTTGTTCGGCTTCTCTAAGTGTTTTTGCACGTTAGTCGGGCTTCTTAGCCCTTCGGGGTGCGATTCGCATTTTTTAATTATTTATTTACTCATAAAAATTAAATTAAAATAAATAAAAAATAAAAAGTAATTAACTATAATTACTAGTGCCTCACCCTATAATTATTGGAATTTTTCTAGAATTTTTGGACTATTTTTAGTAATTTTTATTATTTTTTAAGTATTTAAATCGAAATAAATTAAAATTAAATATTTCCGGTGGCAAATTTTTTTTTTTAAATTTTTTTTATGGTGTATTAAATTATTTCCTACAACTTTCATGTTGAAAGTTTTGGCAAAAAACCATTACTTTTTAAAAAAACCCCATTATGACTCCTCGAGCATGGTTGATGTTTCCTCCTGCCAGGTGAAAAAGGGCTTAACAAGCTACTATAAGGGGGGGGCACCTCCCTTGAGGTGGCTTGACATGGCCAGGCCACGCCTATGCCTAGGCGGGCGCTTGGCACATGCCATCGCTTGGCTTGTGGCATTGAATCTACATAGCCAAGCACGGGATGTGTCGAGTGGCGACCCGCGGTGGCGGCGGTGGTACGTTGGCCTTGGCCAGCAGCATGCCATGTCCTTGCCTTGGCAAGCTTGGCATGCCACGGCCTTGGCCAGCAGCATGCCATGCCACCGCCTTGGCCAGCAGCATGCCATGCCACAGCCTTGGCCACGAGCTTGCCATTCCCACGGCCTCGGCCAGCAGCATGCCATGCCACAGCCTTGGCAAGCATGTCATGCCATGGCCTTGGCGTGCCATGCCACCGCCTTAGCCAGCGGCGTGCCATGCTCCTCGCGATGGCCTTGGCGATAGCATGCCTTGCCACGGCCTTGGCGGCGACATGGCATGCCAAAGCCTTGGCGGCGGCATGCCATGCCCGACCTCGGCAAGCTTGCCATGCCCTTTGCCTTGGCGTGACATGCCATGCCCGACCTTGGCAAGCAAGTCATGCCAAAGCCTCGGCGGCGGCATGCCATGCCCGCGGCACAGGGGCAAGCATGTCATGCCACGCGGCCTTGACATGCCATGCCACCGCCTTAGCCAGCTGACATGCCATGCTCCTTGCGGCGGCCTTGGCGATAGCATGCCTTGCCCGCGGCCTTGGCCAGCAACAACTGGCATGCCAAAGCCTTGGCGGCGGCATGCCATGCCCGGCTTAGCAAGCATGCCATGCGCATGCCATGCCCGCCTTAGCGCCAGCGGCATGCCATGCCGCTGCCTTGGCAAGCATGTCATGCCACGGCCTCGGCGGCGACATGCCATGCCAAAGCCTCGGCGAGTACATGTCATGCCACGGCCTTGGCAGTGACATGGCATGGCATGCCACGCCACGGCCTTGGTCATCGGCATGCCTTGTCGCGGCCTTGTCGGCTGACATGGCATGCCACGGCCTTGGCCGACAGCATATCACGCCACGGTCTTGGCAAGCATGCCTTGTCCCTCGGGTAGTTGCCATTAGCTTTGGCTTTTACTTACGTACAAGTTGCCTTGCGAAATGCATGTCCCTCCGTTAAATTGCGGCGGCATGCCATGCCAAAGCCTTGGCCTTGACATGCCATGCCGCCTTGGCGACTTGCCATGCCCGGCCTTGGCGGCGGCATGCCATGCCACCGCCTTGGCGACATGCCATGCCACCGACCTTGGCGGCGGCATGCCATGCAGCGGCCTCGGCCGGCATACGCCATGCAGCGGCCTCGGCATGCCTCGCCATGCAGCAGCTTGCATGACATTTCATGCCACCGCCTTGGCTAGCATGCCACGTCCCTCGGGTAATTGCCATTAGCTTTGGCTTTGACTTACGTACAAGTTGCCTTGCGAAATGCATGTCCCTCGGTTAAATTGCCAAGCAGGCCTTGTCCCTCGGGTAATTGCCCTTAGGTTTGGCTTTGACTTATGTACAAGTTGCCTTGCGAAATGCGTGTCCCTCGGTTAAATTGCGGTGACATGCCATGCCAAAAGCCTTGGCCCATGACATGCCATGCCACCGCCTTGGCCGTGACTTGCCATGCCGGCCTTGGCGGCGACATGCCATGCC
>CM045771.1:1100000-1115000 GCA_025200525.1 Camellia lanceoleosa
GCCCGCATGCCATGCCACGGCCTCGGCCCGCATGAAATGCCACGGCCTCGGCCCGCATGCCATGCCACGGCCCCGGCCCGCATGCCACGCCACGGCCTCGGCCCGCAAGCCTTGCCACGGCCTCGGCCCGCATGCCATGCCCCGGCCTCGGCCCGCAAGCCTTGCCACGGCCTCGGCCCGCTTGCCATGCCACGGCCTAGGCCCGCATGCCTTGCCACGGCCTCGGCCCGCACGAAATGCAACGGCCCCGGCCCGCATGCCATGCCACGGCCTCGGCCCGCAAGCCTTGCAACGGCCCCGGCCCGCATGCCATGCCACGGCCTCGGCCCGCAAGCCTTGCCACGGCCTCGGCCCGCTTGCCTTGCCACGGCATGCCTTAGCCTCGGCCCGCATGCCACGCCACGACCTCGGCCCGCATGCCGAGCGCGGCCGCATGCCATGACCCGCGACCCGCGACCGCATGCCTTACCCGCGGCCTCGGCCCGCTTGCCATGCCACGGCCTCGGCCCGCATGCCTTGCCACGGCCTCGGCCCGCTTGCCATGCCACGGCCTAGGCCCGCACGCCATGCCAAGGCCTCGGCCCGCACGCCATGCCACGGCCTCGGCCAGCATGCCTTGCCACGGCCTCGGCCCGCATGCCATGCCACGGCCTAGGCCCGCATGCCTTGCCACGGCCTCGGCCCGCATGCCTTGCGAAGGCCTCGGCCCGCATGCCTTGCCCCGGCCCCGGCCCGCATGCCCTGCCCCGCGCGACCTCGGCCGCCGCCATGCCAACCCGCGGACCCTCGCGCGGCCAAAGCCATGCCATGCCTCGGCCCGCATGAAATGCCACGGCCTCGGCCCGCATGCCTTGCGAAGGCCTCGGCCCGCATGCCATGCCACGGCCTCGGCCCGCATGAAATGCAACGGCCCCGGCCCGCATGCCATGCCACGGCCTCGGCCCGCGGCAAGGCCAAGCCACGGCCATGCCATACCCGCGCCCGCAATGCAAGGCCGCGGGCAAGGCCATGCCAAGGCCACGGGCCGCGGCCAAGGCAGGCCATGCAAGGCCGCATGCCATGGCCCGCGGGGCCTCGGCCGCATGCCATGCCGGCCGCGTTGACGGGCAAGGCCAAGGCCATGCAAGCCACGGGCGCAGGCCATGCCATGCCGCGGCCTCGGCAAAGGCAAGGCCATGCCACGGCCAGGCCATGCCACGGGGCAAGGCCATGCCTAGCCCACGGGCCGCGACCGCATGCCATGCAAGGCCAGACCCGCGGGCCAGACCATGCAAGGCGCGGGCAAGGCCATGCCAAGGCCACGGGCCCGCAGACCACGGCAGCAAAGGCCATGCCAAGGCGGGCCCGGCAGGCCAAGGCCACGGGCCAAGACCATGCAAAGCACCGAGGCCAAGACCCGCAGGCCACGGGCCAGCGAGCAAGGGCCCGCAGGGACCATGAGGCCAAGACCCGGCGGCATGCCAGGCCACGGGCCAAGGCCATGCAGCGGGGCAGCAAGGCCACGAAGACCCGCAGACATGGCAAGGCCAAAGGCCACGGGCGGGCAAGGCCAGGCCCGCAGGGCGAGCCAGGCAGCAAGACCACGGGCAAGACAAGGCCATGCCAAGGCCATGGGCCAAGGCCACGGGCAAGCCCAAGGCCACGGAACAAGGCCATGCCAAGGCCACGGGCCAAAGAGCCAAGGCCAAAGACCCGCGGGCAGGAGCCAAGGCCATGCAGACCCGCAGCAAGGCCAAAGACCCACGAACGGGCCAAGGCCATGCCAGGCAAGCGGCGAGCCAAGGCCAGGCCAAGACGACCCGGGCAAAGCCATGCCAAGGCCACGAGCAAGGGCAAGGCCAAGGCAGCGTGTAAGGGCAAGGCCAAAGGCAAGGGCATGGCCCCGTGCAAGGCCATGGCCTTGGCCTTGGCATGCCACCGCCTCGGTCGCTCTTTTTTAACACGATTCTTTTATATTCTTACCTAAACCATGCCACAAAATTAAAAATGCACTACAATTAATTTTAAATGTCATCCCCTAATTTTTTGCAATTTTTCTAGAGTGTTTTGAATTTTTTACGCCTTTATTTGGACATAAAAATCAAAATAAAATAAATAAAAATTGAAAAAATGATGTAATAATTTCTATAATTACTAGTGCCATCTCCTTTAATTATTGGAATTTTTCCATAATTTTTTGACAATTTTTAGTAATTTTTACTATTTTTTTAATTATTAAAAACGAAATAAAATAAAATAAAATATTCCGGTGGCAAAAAAAAATTTTTCAAATTTTTTTATGGTGTATTAAAATATTTCCAACAACTTTCATGTTGAAAGTTTTGGCAAAAAACCATTACTTTTTTAAAAAACCCCATTATGACTCCTCGAGCATGGTTGATGTTTCCTCCTGCCAGATTGAAAAGGGCTTAACAGGCTATTATAAGGGGGGGGCACCTCCCTTGCCAAGCAAGGCCAGCACTAGCTATGCCATGCTTGGACATGACCCTAACCGCAGCGGGCAGCATGCCGGCTTGACTTTGGGCAGCGGCTAGCTGGCGCGACATGACTTTCAGCGGTAGCGGCCCCGGCCCGCGGCCAAGCCAGCGGCAAAGACCAGCGGCCTTGAGCCGCAAGGCCAAGGCCTTCGGCGCGACATGTGACCTTAGGCGGCTGGGCAGCTGACCCCGCGGGGCGTTCGGCGTAAGCGTCTGCGGCATGGGCGGCTGTCTGCGGCTGAAGCGACCGCACCGCAAGACTGCGGCTTTGTCTTGGCGGCGACACCTACTGGAGAGCGGCTGACCGCTTGCCATGGCGGGGCATGCATGCTTTTGTTGTGAGCATGACTGGCGTCGTGTGACTGGCGAAGCCTGGCATGGCATGCTGCCAAGGCGGCGGGGTGTGGTGACTGGCATGGCTTGCTTGCGGCATGGCGGCGTGGCTGTCGCAAACGTCTTTGACAAGATCGCGGCGATGTTAGCACGTAATTATACCTTCTACTATATGTACATAGCATACGTAATGTTAAGCAGGGAACCAGCCAGGTATGCAGGACCATTCGCGCCATAAGCGGCCGCGGAGCAATGATGAGAACCAAGGCTGACATGCCATGCCACCGCCTCAATCCATCTTTTAACACGTTCTTTTATATATTCTTACCTAAACCATGCACAAAATTAAAAATGCACTACAATTAATTTTAAATGTCATCCCTAATTTTTTGCGAATTTTTCTAGTGTGTTTTGAATTTGTTACTGCGTTATTTGGACATTAAAATCATAATATAAAAGATAGAAATTGCAAAAAATGATGTAATAATTTCTATAATTACTAGTGCCATCTCCTTTAATTATTGGAATTTTTCCATAATTTTTGACAATTTTAGTAATTTTACTATTTTTCCATTAATATTAAAAACGAAATAAAAATAAAATAAAATATTCCATTGCTTAAAAAAAATTTTTTCAAATTTTTGTGTTTTACTATTTTTTAATTATTAAAAACGAAATAAAATAAAATAAAATATTCAGTGGCAAAAAAATTTTTCAAAATTTTTTTATGGTGTATTAAAATATTTCCAACAACTTTCATGTTGAAAGTTTGGCAAAACCATTCTTTTAAAAAACCCCATTATGACTCCTCGAGCATGGTTGATGTTTCCTCTGCCCAGTTGAAAGGGCTTGAGGGCTATTATAAGGGGGCACCTCCTTGCCAAGCAAGGCCAGCACTAGCTATGCCATGCTTGGGTGGCGCGTGACTGGCAGCATGCCTTGACTCGGCACCCGGCTGGACCCAGCTGACGGACGCTGATTTCAGCCAGCAACTCGGCCCGGCACAGCCATGACTTTGGCAGCGACTCGTCAGCGGCTTTGGCAGCGGCCTGGCTCAGGCGCGGCCTGGCCAGCCCATGACTGCCACAGCGGCTTCAGACGCGGCAGCCCAAAACTTTACCTGTGACATGCCATGCTGCTGACTCATGACCTTAGGTGCGGCCAGCAAGCGACTGGACAGCAGCTTGACACGCATACCACGGCCTCTGGCCCGCTGAAAGCAAGGCGTAAGCTTTGGCCGCGGCAGCAAACATCATGTGGCCGTGGAAGCGGTGACATGCCACCGTAAGGCATGGACCGATGCGCGTAGCGGCATGGGCGGATTGGCATGCCTACGGCTGAAGCGTGCAACCGCACTTATGCACCGCCAGCACATCTAATGGACCCGGCTGACGGCAAAGGCAGGCATGCCAAAGCCTGGCCGACATCTGCGCCAGCCCGGCAGCACCTGGGCCAACAAGGCACGACATGCTGCAAGGCTTTGTCGCAGCGGCTGACATGCCATGCCAACCGCGGCGGCCACAAAACGCGTACATGCGGCTTGCCATGTGCCAAAGTTTGGCAAGCCAAACACCGCATGCCATGCGGCTGACATGGCTGACATGCGGCATGCCAAAGCGGCGCGGCTTTGCCTTGCTTGATGACATGCCATGTATTGGTGGCAATCAAAAGCCGTTGCATGCCATGCCAGACCACGACATGGCGACATGCCATGCTTGGCCATGAGCCAGCGGTACCATGCCATGGCCAAAAGTGACTGGAACGCTCTGACATGCCATGCCAAGGCCGCAACCGGCTGAGGCCAGCGGCTGAGGCAGGCGGCATGACTGACATGCCATGCCACGGCCAAAATTTGGCATAAAGCGTGACATGCCATGCGAAACCCGAGGCGTACTTGATGCGTGGCGACCGTAAGCCAAAGCGTGACATGCCATGCCAAAGGCCGGCTTGACCAAGCCAAAAGCCGGTGACATGCCATGCCATATCGGTGGCAAGCCAAAGCCCGGTGACATGCCATGCGCAAGGCCGTAAACGACCGTGACATGCCATGCCAAAGCCTGATGACCAAGCCAAAGCCCGGTGACATGCCATGCCATATCCAGGGTATCGGCAAGCCAAAACGACGTGCCATGCGGGAGCCTGGGCCAGCGACATGCCATGCTTAAAGGCAGAGGAAGGCGATAAATGAAGCCGGTGACGTAAATGCCATATTGGTGACAAGCCAAAACAATGACATCTATATGCGAGGCCCGATATGACACCATGCCAGTGGGAAGCGATAAGCCAAACCCGGTATGCCATGCCGTAAAATTTGGCAATTAAAACCAATGACATGCCATGCCAGGCCCTGACGGTGACATGCCATGTAAAATGATGAATAGTAAAATGACATGCCATGCCATGTGAAATTTGGCAAAATAAAACCAATGACATGCCGCTAAAAGCGGTGACTGAAATGAAAACCGGTATGCCATTACTGCTTGGCCAAAATTTGGCAAGTAAAGCCGATGACATCATCTTAGAAGACCACGAATATGATAATATAAATGTAAGTGACGATAAAGCCAGACCCGATGACGTAAATGCCGTATTGAAAAATTTGGCAAGCCAAAGCCCGGTGACATGCCATGCGAACTGGCGACGGTGACATGCCATGCCAAAGCGGTGACCAGCCAAAGCGGCGACATGCCATGCCATGTGAGGTTAGCCAAGCCAAAGCCAGTGACATGCCATGCAAACCGCGACGGTGACATGCCATGCCAAAGGCGAGGCGGTAAGCCAAAACCCGATACGACATGCCATCATAATGACGAAGGCGGCAAGCCAAAAGCCGATGACATGCCATGCAATGACGTGAAACCGAAGCAATGACATGCCGTACCATAATAAAATTACAGCAAACCAAAACCCGGCCGACATCATGCCAAGACCCGGAAGCGGCATGCATGCCAAAACGATAGCGATAAACCAAAACCCACGGTGACATGCCATCCATAGCCAAAGGCAACAAGCCAAAACCCAGTGACATGCCAGAAATTTGGCAAAGACCCGCGACGTGACATGCCATGCGGTGAGAAACTGACCAAGCCAAAACCGTGACATGCCATCGCCATAATGAAGTGGCAAAGCCAAAACCGGCCGACATGCCATGCGAGCCTTGAGAGGCGATAAATGGCAAACCGTGACATGCCATGCCATGACTAAGTTGTGAAATAAAGCAGTGACATGCCATGCCAATTTAGAGCCAATGACATGCCATGCCAAAAGCGGAGGCGGTAATTAAAAACCCGGCCGACATGCCAATG
Source organism: Camellia lanceoleosa (assembly GCA_025200525.1). Lineage (NCBI taxonomy): Eukaryota > Viridiplantae > Streptophyta > Magnoliopsida > Ericales > Theaceae > Camellia > Camellia lanceoleosa. The sequence goes on from CM045771.1 coordinate 1,106,116, forward strand.
CCATATTAAAATTTGGCGCAAATAAAGCCGGTGACATGCATGCAAGACCCGACCAGCGACATGTAAATACCCGAAAGCCCGATAAACGAAGCCGATGACATCTGCATACTTATGACCAAGGTGACAAAATAAAACCAATGACATGCCATGCCAAACCCCGATATGACAATGCCATGCCAAGGCGGCGATAAACCAAAGCCAGTTGACATGCCATGCCATGGCCAAAATTTGGCAAGCCAAACCCGGTGACATCATGCCAAAGACCCGCAACGATGACATGCCATGCCAAAGCTGGGGAAGGCGACCATGCCAAAGCCCGGTGACATGCCATGCGTAGCCATGGCCAGGGTTGGCAAATAGCCCTGACGACATGCCATCGCGGCCGACGTGACATGCCATGCCAAAGCGAGGCGATGGCCCGAAGCCAAAGCGGTGACATGCCATGCCATGTGGTAGTAAGCCAAAACCCGTGACATGCCATGTGCCAATGAGAAGCATTTGAAATAAGCGACATGCCATGCCATAATCAGGTTAGCCAAATAAAGCCGGTGACATGCCATGCCAAGGCACGACGGTGACATGCCATGCCAAAGGCGAGCGATGAAATAAAACCAATGACATGCCATGCATCCATATCGAAGTGGCAAAGCCAAAACCCGGTGACACCGCCATACCAAAGGCCCGACCGGCCAATGACATGCCATCGTGACGATAAAATAAAGCCAAAGCGTGACTATGCCATGCCATGGCCAAAATTTGGCAAGCGTGACATCGCCATGCCAAAGGCCCGCGACGGCGATATGCCATGCCAAAAGGCGAGTGACCAGCCGAAATGACATGCCATGCCTAGCCAAAATTTAACCGATAAACCAGCCGAGCATGCCATGCCAAACCGTTATGACTATGCCATCGGCGGTGACCAAAATAGAAACCCGGTGACCGCATGCCATGCAGTGGCCAAAATTTGGCAAGCCAAAACCAATGACATGCCATGCCAAAGGCCCGCGACCCGGTGACATGCCATCGCAAAATGACAGCCATGCCAAAGCCGTAAGCGAAGCAGTGACATGCCATGCCATGGCCAAAGTTTCGGCAAATACGACCCGGACATGCCATGCGAATACGATCGCTGACATGCCATGCCAAAGACCACGATAAAGCTAAAGCCGGCCGCGTAAATGCCATGGTAAAAAGATTTTAAAATAACCAATGACATGCCATGCCAAGGCCGATGTGGCAGCATGCCATGCCAAGAAGCCCGACCCCGATAAGCCAAAGCCGCATGCCATGCCATAATGAAATTTGGCAAATATAAAGCGGTGACATCGTATGAATACCCACTGACCCGACATCGCATATGAAAACAAACGCGTGATGATAAAAACTGACATGCCGTGCACCGTAGCCAAAATTTGACCAAGCCAAAGCCCGGTGACAATTGCCATGTGAAATGACCGATAAACCAAAACCCATTGACATGCCATGCCATATTAGAAATTTGGCGAAATGACATGCGTGCCAAGGCCAAGAAAGCCGGCATGCCATGCCAAGGCCACGCGATGCCGAAAGACCCGACTGACTATGTACCATGCCAAGGCCAAATGCGAAGCGAGGCGATAAAGCCAAACCCAGTGACATCACCATGCCATAGCCAAAATTTGGCAAGCAAGCAATGACATGCCATGCAAGGCCGGTGATACCATACCAAGGCGGAAGCGATAAGCCAGAAGCCAGTGACGTATCCGCAATGAACGTGAAACCAAAGCGTGACATGACCATGCCAGAACCAAAGGCGACCCAAGCCAAAACCCGGTGACATGCCGTGCCAAAGCGGTGACAGTGATGCGGTGACATGCCATCTGAGGAATACGACGATGACATGCCATGCAAAGCGGAAGCGATAAGCCAAAACCAGCGGCATGCATGTTACCATGGCCGAGGCAGCCAAGCCAAAACCAGCTGACATGCCATGCCAAACCCGCGGCGGCTGACATCTTATGCAAAACCAAGCGAACAGCCAGCAACCGGCGTGCCATGCCAAGGCCGCGGCGGCATGCCATAGCCAAGCGATTGGCCCGAAATTTGGCAAGCCCAAGCAATGACATGCCATGCGAAGGCCACGGCGGCTGATGACATGCCATGCACCAAGGCCATAAGCGGCGAAAGCCGAAAGCGGCTGACATGCCATGCCAAGATACGACGTGACATGCCATGCCATGGCCAATGATAAGCCAATGCAGTTCCATGCGATGCCATGCTATTTGATGCCAATGCGAGGCGGCAAAGTGCCATCACCAAAACCCAACCGGCGATGCCACGCCCGAGGCCCGCAGGCTGGCGGCGTGCACGCGCAAGACCAAAATTTGGCAAATAAAACGATGTATGCCGCCGCCAGGGTAAATGACATGTAATGCGAGCCCACTGACCTCTGCCTTGTACGCCGTGGAAGTTGTTCTTGAAGTGCCTTATGTCGCAGAAGTTGTCGTTCAGCGGAGCGGTACATGCCATGCCATGCCATTGCCAGCACGCTTGGAATGCGAGAAACGGCGGCATGCCTTGCCACGCCTTGTCGCATGGCGTGGCGTGCCGTGTGCTCTTAGCCAGAACTGCTCGCATGCCACTGGCCTTGGCATCTTTGTCGTGCCGAATGGTGCCATTAGAGTTTTGGCTTTTGACTTACGTACAAGTTGCCGCCGAAATGCATGTCCCTCGTGGGAATCCTATTGCCAGTTAAGCTTTGACTTGCGAGCGGAGTCTGCGGCGCTTTCCCGGTGGAAGCTTGTTCACGAAAGTATATCCCCTCGGAGAGTTGCTGTTGCGCGTTTGTTATTTGTGTTACGTGCTAGCGATCGCTTGTTACGGCTACTCTAAAGTGTTTTGCCGTTAGTGTCTTAGCCCTTGAGAGTGCTTGATCGCATTTTTAATTATTTATTTACTAATAAAAATTAAATTAAAATAAATAAAAAATAAAAAGTAATTAACTTCATAATTACTAGTGCTGCCTCACCTATAATTATTAGATTTTCTAGAATTTTTTGGACTATTTTTTTAGTAATTTTATTATTATTTTTTAAGTATTTAAATCGAAATAAAATTCTAAAATTAAATATTCGATGGCAAATTTTTTTTTAAAATTTTTTTTTTATGGTGTATTAAATTATTTCCTACAACTTTTCATGTTGAAAGTTTTTGGCAAAAACCATTACTTTTTAAAAACCCTTGTTATGACTCTCGAGCATGGTTGATGTTTCCTCACTTGCCCCGGATGAAAAAAGGGCTTAACAAGCTACTATAAGGGGCACCTCCTTGAGGCGCTTGTGACATGGCCGAACCACAGAGGCCTATGCCTAGGCGGGGCGCTTGGCGCATGCCATCGCTTGGCTTGTGGCAGTGAATCTAATAATAGCCAAGCACGGGATGGTAGCCAGTGGCGACCAGCGCCAGTGGCGTGCGGTGAGAGTACGTTGGCCTTGGCGAAGCATGCATACATGCCACAGCCACGGCTGCGGCGTACCATCGCTTGCCTTGCGCCAGCAAACGCCATGGCATACCACGGCCTAACCGGCGGCGGCATGCCATGCTTACCCCGCCCGGCCGGCGGCATGCCATGCCGCGGCCTTTCGGCCACAGAGCTTGCCATGCCCACACGGCCTTTCGGCCGTGGCATGCCATGCCCTGCGGCCTTAGCAAGCATGTCATGCACCATGGCGCTTAACCCGGTGGCGTGCCATCGCCGCCTTAGCCCGGCGGCGTGCCATGCTCCTCGCGCGTGGCGCTTGGCGATAACATGCCTTACCCACGACCTTAAAGCGTGACGACGCCAGCATGCCAAAGCCTTGGCCAGCGGCTGACATGCCATGCACCGACGCCCGCCATGAAGCTTGCCATGCCCTTTGCCCTTGGCGTGACATGCCATGCGGAGCCCAGCGAAGCAAGTCATGCCAAAAGCCTCGGCGACATGCCATGCCGCCTGGCTTTGGCAAGCATGTCATGCTGCGGCCCACCGGACATGCCCATGGCAAGCGTGACATGCTTCTGCCGCAGCCGCCCGTGACATGCCATGCTCCTTTACGCGGCGGCCTTGGCGATGTTATGCCTTGCCCGCGGCCTTGGCCAGCGACAACTTTGGCATGCGAAAAGCAACGGCGGTGACATGCCGTACCCGACCTTGACCAGCAGCATGCCATGCCGGCCGCCAGCAAGCATGCCTTGCCAGGCAGCAGCAAGCATGCCATGCCACGGGCAGCAGCAAGCATGCCATCTTAGCCGCCAGCCAGCGGCATGCCGTACCGCTTGCTGCTGTGCAGCAAGCATGTCATGCCCGCGACCTCGACGTGACATGCCATGCACCAAAAGCCTCGGCGAGTACATGTCATGCCACGGCCCCGGCGTGACATGGCGCGCGCATGCCGCGCCCGGCCTTGGTCATCGGCATGCCTTGTCGCTGGCGCTTCCGGCGACATGGCATGCCGCAGGCCTTAATGACGGCGACATATCATGCCCGCGGTCTTGCCATGCAGCGGATGGTGCCATTAGCTTTGGCTTTGACTTTCGTACATATTGCCTCGCGAAATGCATGTCCCTCGGTTAGGTACCAGCGGGCGCATCCCTCGGGTAGTTGCCGCCAGGTTTTAAGCTTTGACTTACGTTACAAGTTGCCTATGCGCGAAATGCATGTCCCTACGGTTAGAAGTGCGGCTGACATGCCATGCTGGCCCAGCCCCATGACATGCCGTACCATGCCAGCAATGCGTGACTTACCATGCCACGACCTTAAGCGGCATGCCATGCCACCTTGGCGGCTCATGCCATGCGACCTTAGCGAGCATGTCATTCCTGACCTCGGCCCGGCCGGCATGGCGACGAGCGTGCCGCGCCCAGCGACATTTCATGCCCGCGCCTTAGCTAGCATACCCGCGTCCCTCGGGGTAATTGCCATTAGCTTTGGCTTTGACTTACGTACAAGTTGCCTGCGAATGCATGTCCCTCGGTTAAATGCCAGCGAGGCCTTGTCCCTCGGGTAGTGCCTTTAAGGTTTTAGCTTTTGACGTCATTGCCAGTTCGCATATGACCCATGTCCCTCGGTTAAATTGCAATGACATGCCACCGCCGAAAGCCTTGGCCCATGACATGCCATCGCATGCCGCCGCCAGCGTGACTTGCCTTGGCGACGTGACATGCCATGCCCACCGCGCCAGCCAGCGGCATACCATGCGGACAACCAAGCGAGCATGTCATTCCGGCCTCGCCCGTGACATCTTGATGCCTTGACCTCGGTAAGCGGCGGGCGATGCCGCTGGGCGGCAGCCGCCGTCTGCGCTGACCCTCGACAACGACCATTTCAAGCACCCGCAGCGCCAGCTAGCATGCCGCATCCTCGGGTAATTGCCATTAAACTGGCTTTTGACTTACGTCTAAGTTGCCTTCTTGAAATGCATGTCCCTCGGTTAAATTGCCAGCAGGCCTTGTCCCTCGGGTAGTGCCCTTAGGTTTGGCTTTTGACTTACATTACAAGTTGCCTTGCGAAATGCATATCCCTTGGTTAAATTGCGGCTGACATGCCATGCAAGCGGCGTATGACATGCCAAAATACCACCGCCTTCCAGTAAGCGACATGCCATGCCACCGCCCAGCTGGCGGCATGCCATGCCGACCTGGCGAGCACCATGTCATGCCTCGACCGGCCAACCACGCCATCTTCGGCGGCAGTGCGACCTCGGCAATGACCTGTGCCACGTCTCCCGCCGTAACCAGCGGACATATCATGCTTACGCCTTGGCTAGCATGCCCGTCCCTGCGAGGTAGTTGCCACGCCATCACTGCATTGGCCTTCGATAACGACAACGCGCCCATGCCAGCGGCCTTGCCAGCGGACTTATATCATGCCCACCGCGCTTAGCGCTAGCATGCCCACGTCCCTCGGGTAGTTGCCGTAGGCTTTGGCTTTTGACTTATTTCAAGTTGCCTTGAAATGAAATGCATGTCCCTCGGTTAAAGTGCCATTTATTTTTGTTGGCTTTGATGTAATGCGAGCAGGTGCACTGTGCTTTCCTAAGCGGAAGCTTGTTCACGAAAAAGTATGTCCCTCGAAGAAAGTTACTGTTCGCGTTTTATTATTGCATTACGCGCTTCTTGGAACGTTGCTTTGCGGCTTCTCTGGAATGTTTCGCTGGCGTTAAATCCGGGCTAGCAATAGTCGCCGGTAGCGATTCGTTTTTAAATTTGGCGAATGCTATGATGTCGTGGCAGCGTGAGTTGTGTTTAGTTTGTCGCGAGTTGGATGGATTTTGCACACTTTTGTGCGGCGAACTCCTTTGGCGCATTCACCTCTTCATCATCATGGGATTCCCACAGGTTACTGCGCAAACTCCCGATGGGGAAAGCTCACTTTGCGAAAAAGTTATGTCCCTCGGTTAATTGCCTTGAATTCGGTTGGCTTTTGACTTGCCTCTGAGTTACGCGCTCTCCTCTGGAAGCTCCTTGAAATTTATATGTCCCTCGGATTCGGTAGCCATCACGGTTGGCTGACTTGCCTACAAATCGATTTGATTGCTTGCAGCTTCCCAGTAGAGCCTTCGCAGCTGGCGTGTCCCTCGGAAGTTTTGCCATTTTGTTGGCTTCGAGCTTGAAGAGCAGACTCTGCCGGAAATGCTTTCGAGTGGAAAGCTTGTTGCACGAAAGTGTGTCCCTCGGAAGTTACTGTTGCCTTTATTACTTGCGGTCGCGCTAAGGTGCTCGGCTTCTCTAAATGTTTATAATAGCGTTAAATGTCAAAACTTCCTCGAGTCGCCTTGAGTGTGATGGTACGTTTAGGGCGGTAGTCGCGTAGTGTATGCGTCGTGGTAGCGTGGAAGTTGTGTTTGGTTTGTCTTGAGTTGGATGGGTTTTACTTTCTTATGCGCAATGAAACTCCTCTGGTGCATTCCTCTTCATTTGTGCTTAGGGGCAAAATTTTGCCTCACCGCCTCGGCGTGGAGTTCTGTGTTGCCTACCTAAAGAGAAGAATTCGGTCCGTGCTCGTGCGCCTATGTTAAATCTACGCCACCTCGTGAAAAGCGGCTGGTAACGGCTTAAAGCTCCTCCGCGTTCGTCTCTTTGTCCTCGCGCGTGTGCCGTTAGCGTACGGCAAGCCTTGGCGTTATCTTTCGTGCTCACCGGATTCGAGCCTGTGCGGATTACCTTGCGCGGTCGCCGACTTTCGCGTTTCCCGCGGCGTTAAATCGCTTCCCATTGCGCCGAACTTCTGACCCGCCCCTTTTGCCTCGGACCGTCTTAAGCTCTGCTCATCGATTCGGTCTTATCGCACGGATGCTTGGCGTCGTAAAAGAAGGTATGCTACGGATTTGATCACGCGGTAGTCATATGCTTTGTCTCAAAAGATTAAAGCCATGCATGTGTAAAAGTATGAACTAATTGAGGGCGTAAGCTGCGAATGGCTCGTCAAATCCGATTATAGTTTGTTTGATGGTATTTGCTACTTTCCGAGATAACGTATTAGTAATTCTAGAGCTATCGATGCGGCAAACCAAGCCCGACCGGGAAGGATGCATTTATTAGATAAAAAGGTCGGCCTTGGGCTATCGGGTTGCCACGATGATTCCGCTGATAACTTTCGGCCGGATCGCCCGCGGCCCTGCGTGCGGCTGACGCATCATTCAAATTTACGCCCTATCAACTTTACGATGGTAGGATAGTGGCCTACTATGGTGGTGACGGGTGGCGGAGAATTAGGGTCCCGATTCCGGAGGAGAACTGACGGCTACCACATCCAAGAGGAAGAAAGCGGCCAGTAGCGCAAATTACCCCAATCGACACGCGAGAGGTAGTGACAATAAATAACAATCTGGGCTCTTTGAGTGGTAATTGGAAGTGAATTACAATCTGAAGTATCATAACTTGAGGATCCATTGGAGGGTAAATGCGGTGCCCGGCCGGTAGCTTCGACCAATTCGGCTCAATAAGCGTATATTTAAGTTGTTGCGGTTCTAAAAAAGCTTCGTAGTTGGATTTTTGGGATTGGGTGTTAAAGCGGTCGCCCCCTCGGTGTGCACCGACGCGTCACAAATACGTCATATACTGCCGTGATGCGCTCTGGTCTTAATTGGCGGATGCGTGCCCTCCGGCCATTACTTTGAAGAATTAGAGTATCAAAACAAGCTCCGGCTTATTCGCTCACGGATACGATAGCGGCGGATAACATCGCATAGGATTTTCCCGATCCTATTCGTTGTATCCGGGGATGTCGGAGTTGGTCGCAATTAGGAGGACGATCGGGGGCATTAAGTATTTCATAGGGAGGTGAAATTCTTGGATTTATGAAGAGGCGAACAAGCTGCGAAAGCATTTGCCAAGGATGTTTTCGTGTCAAAGCGAAAGTTGGGGGCTCGAAGGCGTCGGATACCGTCTAGTCTCAACCATAGCGATGATGCCCGACCGAGGATCGGCCGGATGTTACTTTTAGGACTCGTGGCACCTTATGAAAATCAAAGTAAAGTTTTTTGGGTTAAAATATGTTCATAAAATTTGAAACTTAAAGGAATGTGTGAAGGGCACCACGAGGGTGGAGCCTGTGGCAATAATTGACTCAACGAGAAACTTGGTCAAGAGACATAGTATTGAGTTAATGAATTTGAGAGCTCTTTCTTGATTCTATGGGTGGTGGTGCATGGCACGTTCTTAGTTGGTGGAAGCGATTTATGCAGTTAATTCAGATTCGCGAAGCGAGACCTCGACACGCTAACTAGCTATCACGGAGGTGACCCTCATGACGGTAGCTTCTAATAGAAGGAGACTATGGCCCTTGGGCCCGCGGAAGTTTGAAGACAATAGCAGTGCGTGATGCCCTTAGATGTTCACTGGGCACGCCTGGCAGCAGCTACGCTACA
>CM045771.1:1120000-1129011 GCA_025200525.1 Camellia lanceoleosa
CCACGGCCTCGGCCCGCATGACTTGCCAAGGCCTCGGCCCGCACGCCATGCCCCGGCCTCGGCCCGCACGGCTTGCCAAGGCCTCGGCCCGCACGCCATGCCACGGCCTAGGCCCGCATGCCTTGCCAAGGCCTCGGCCCGCACGCCATGCCACGGCCTAGGCCCGCATGCCTTGCGAAGCCCTCGGCCTGAGCCGCATGCCTTACCCGCAAGCCTTGCGCATGCCTTGCCCGGCCGCGGCATGCCACAGCCTTGCCCAGCGTGCCATGCCCTAGCCCCGGCCAACATGCCCGCGGCCTCGGCCGCATGCCATGCCACGGCCTCGGCCGGGCATGCCCCGGCCTAGCCCCGCATGCCTTGCCAAGGCCTCGGCCCGCACGACTTGCCAAGGCCTCGGCCCGCACGCCATGCCACGGCCTCGGCCCGCACGCCATGCCACGGCCTCGGCCCGCATGACTTGCCAAGGCCTCGGCCCGCATGCCATGCCACGGCCTCGGCCCGCACGCCTTGCCAAGGCCTCGGGCCGCCCGCCATGCCGGCGGCCGCGCATGCCATGCCAAGGCCTCGGCCGCATGCCTTGCCAAGGCCTCGGCCGCGCCAATGCCGCGGCCTGAGCCGCATGCCTTGTCAAGGCCTCGGCCCGCACGGCATGCCACGGCCTGGGCCGCATGCCCGCGCGACTTGCCAAGGCCTCGGCCCGCATGCCATGCCTCGGCCTCGGCCCGCAAGCCATGCCACGGCCTCGCCGCATGCCTTGCCAAGGCCTCGGCCGCATGCCATGCCGCGACCCGCGGCCTCGGCCGCATGCCTTGCCAAGGCCTCGGCCTCGGCCCGCGCCTCGGCGACCTCGGCCCGCATGCGATGCGACGGCGTTGAACAGCATGCCAAGGTCGGAATGCGATGCCACGGACTCGGCCCGCATGCCTTGCCACGGCCTCGGCCCGCATGCAGTGCCAAGGCCCCGGCCCGCATGACTTGCCAAGGCCTCGGCCCGCACGCCACGCCACGGCCTCGGCCCGCATGACTTGCCACGGACTCGGCCCGCATGCAGTGCCAAGGCCTCGGCCCGCATGCCTTGCCACGGCCTCGGCCCGCATGCCATGCCACGGCCTCGGCCCGCATGCCATGCCACGGCCTCGGCCCGCAAGCCTTGCCACGGCCTCGGCCCGCTTGCCTTGCCACGGCGTTGCCCAGCGTGCCATGCCTTAGCCTCGGCCCGCATGCCATGCCACGACCTCGGCCCGCATGCCATGCCACGGCCTCGGCCCGCATGCCTTGCCACGGCCTCGGCCCGCATGAAATGCAACGGCCCCGGCCCGCATGCCATGCCACGGCCTCGGCCCGCACGCCATGCCACGGCCTCGGCCCGCATGCCTTGCCACGGCCTAGGCCCGCATGCCTTGCCAAGGCCTCGGCCCGCATGCCATGCCACGGCCTCGGCCCGCATGCCATGCCACGGCCTCGGCCCGCATGCCTTGCCGCGGCCTCGGCCCGCACGCCATGCCGACCGCATGCCATGCCGCGGCCTCGGCCGCATGCCATGCCGCCACGGCCTACCCGCGGCCTCGGCCCGCAAGCCTTGCCACGGCGTTGCCCAGCGTGCCATGCCTTAGCCTCGGCCCGCATGCCTTGCCACGGCCTCGGCCCGCATGAAATGCAACGGCCCCGGCCCGCATGCCATGCCACGGCCTCGGCCCGCATGCCATGCCACGGCCTCGGCCCGCAAGCCTTGCCACGGCCTCGGCCCGCTTGCCATGCCACGGCCTAGGCCCGCATGCCTTGCCACGGCCTCGGCCCGCACGAAATGCAACGGCCCCGGCCCGCATGCCATGCCACGGCCTCGGCCCGCAAGCCTTGCAACGGCCCCGGCCCGCATGCCATGCCACGGCCTCGGCCCGCAAGCCTTGCCACGGCCTCGGCCCGCTTGCCTTGCCACGGCATGCCTTAGCCTCGGCCCGCATGCCACGCCACGACCTCGGCCCGCATGAAATGCAACGGCCCCGGCCCGCATGCCATGCCACGGCCTCGGCCCGCATGCCATGCCACGGCCTCGGCCCGCAAGCCTTGCCACGGCCTCGGCCCGCTTGCCATGCCACGGCCTAGGCCCGCACGCCATGCCAAGGCCTCGGCCCGCACGCCATGCCACGGCCTCGGCCAGCATGCCTTGCCACGGCCTCGGCCCGCATGCCATGCCACGGCCTAGGCCCGCATGCCTTGCCACGGCCTCGGCCCGCATGCCTTGCGAAGGCCTCGGCCCGCATGCCTTGCCACGGCCTCGGCCCGCATGCCTTGCGAAGGCCTCGGCCCGCATGCCATGCCACGGCCTCGGCCCGCATGCCTTGCCACGGCCTCGGCCCGCATGAAATGCAACGGCCCCGGCCCGCACGAAATGCAACGGCCCCGGCCCGCATGCCATGCCACGGCCTCGGCCCGCATGCCATGCCACGGCCTCGGCCCGCAAGCCTTGCCACGGCCTCGGCCCGCTTGCCTTGCCACGGCGTTGCCCAGCGTGCCATGCCTTAGCCTCGGCCCGCATGCCATGCCACGACCTCGGCCCGCATGCCATGCCACGGCCTCGGCCCGCATGCCTTGCCACGGCCTAGGCCCGCATGCCTTGCCAAGGCCTCGGCCCGCATGCCATGCCACGGCCTCGTCCCGCATGCCTTGCCACGGCCTCGGCCCGCATGCCATGGCACAGCGTTGAACAGCATGCCAAGGTCGGAATGCCATGCCACGGACTCGGCCCGCATGCCATGCCACGGCCTAGGCCCGCATGCCTTGCCACGGCCTCGGCCCGCATGAAATGCAACGGCCCCGGCCCGCACGCCATGCCACGGCCTCGGCCCGCACGCCATGCCACGGCCTCGGCCCGCAAGGCTTGCCACGGCCTCGGCCCGCTTGCCATGCCACGGCCTAGGCCCGCATGCCTTGCCACGGCCTCGGCCCGCACAAAATGCAACGGCCCCGGCCCGCATGCCATGCCACGGCCTCGGCCCGCTTGCCTTGCCACGGCGTTGCCCAGCGTGCCATGCCTTAGCCTCGGCCCGCATGCCATGCCACGACCTCGGCCCGCATGCCTTCCCACGGCAAGGCCACGGGGCAAGGCCATGCCAAGGCCACGGGCCAAGGCCAAGGCCAAGGCCACGGGCAAGGGCAAGGCCACGGGCCAGGGCCATGCCAAGGCCACGGGCCACGGCAAGGCCAAGGCCACGGGCCAGGGCCATGCCAAGGCCACGGGCAAGGGCCATGCCAAGGCCACGGGGAAAGGCCATGCCAAGGCCACGGGCCAAGGCCAAGGCCAAGGCCACGGGCCAAGGCCAAGGCCACGGGCCACGGCAAGGCCAAGGCCACGGGCCAGGGCCATGCCAAGGCCACGGGCAAGGGCCATGCCAAGGCCACGGGCAAGGGCCATGCCAAGGCCACGGGGCAAGGCCTTGCCAAGGCCACGGGCAAGGGCAAGGCCACGGGCCAAGGCCATGCCAAGGCCCGCAGACCCGCGGCCAAGGCCAAGACCACAGACCCGCAGACCATGCCAAGGCCACGGGCCAAGGCCATGCCCTGGCCACGGGCAAGGGCCATGCCAAGGCCACGGGCAAGGGCCAGGCCAAGGCCACGGGCAAGACCATGGCAAGGCCAAGGACCGCACGCGGGGGCAGCAAGGCCAAGCCAAGGCCATGCCAAGGCCACGGGCAAGGGCAAGGCCACGGGGCAAGGCCATGCCAAGGCCCACGGGCCAGGCAAGGCAAGACCACGCAGACCCGCAGCAAGGCCAAGGCCCGCAGGCGGGGAGGCCAAGGCCACGGGCAACGGCAAGGCCAAGGCCATGCCAAGGCCACGGGCCAGGGCCAAGGCCACGGGCAAGGGCAAGGCCACGGGCCAAGGCCATGGGCGAAGGCCAAGGCCACGGGCAGGGGCCACGGCATGGCCACGGGCAAGACCACGGCAAGGCCAAGGCCACGGGCCAAGGCCAAGGCGACGGCCACGGGCAAGGGCATGGCCACGGGCCAAGGCCATGCCAGGGCCACGGGCCAGGGCCAAGGCCACGGGCAAGGGCCATGCCAAGGCCACGGGCCAAGGCCATGCCAAGGCCACGGGCCAAGGCGAAGGCGAAGGCCATGCCAAGGCCACGGGCCAAGGCGAAGGCGAAGGCCAAGGCCACGGCCGCGGGCCAAGGCCATGCCAAGGCCACGAGCAAGGGCAAGGCCAAGGCAGCGTGTAAGGGCAAGGCCAAAGGCAATGGCATGCCACGCCACCGCCTCGGTCGCCCTTTTTTAGCACGATTCTTTTATATTCTTACCTAAACCATGCCACAAAATTAAAAATGCACTACAATTAATTTTAAATGTCATCCCCTAATTTTTTGCAATTTTTCTAGAGTGTTTTGAATTTTTTACGCCTTTATTTGGACATAAAAATCAAAATAAAATAAATAAAAATTGAAAAAATGATGTAATAATTTCTATAATTACTAGTGCCATCTCCTTTAATTATTGGAATTTTTCCATAATTTTTTGACAATTTTTAGTAATTTTTACTATTTTTTTAATTATTAAAAACGAAATAAAATAAAATAAAATATTCCGGTGGCAAAAAAATTTTTTTCAAATTTTTTTATGGTGTATTAAAATATTTCCAACAACTTTCATGTTGAAAGTTTTGGCAAAAAACCATTACTTTTTTAAAAAACCCCATTATGACTCCTCGAGCATGGTTGATGTTTCCTCCTGCCAGATTGAAAAGGGCTTAACAGGCTATTATAAGGGGGGGGCACCTCCCTTGCCAAGCAAGGCCAGCACTAGCTATGCCATGCTTGGACCGCGGCCTGGCCGCGGCATGCCCGCGGCTCGGCCGCGGCCTGGACCGCGGCCAGGCCATATGACTTTGGCCAGCGGCTTTGGCAGCGACTTTCGGCAGCGGCAGCTGACTTTACCTGGCGGCGCTGACTGCCAGCGGCTGCCGCAGCGGCTCGTCCCTTGACCTTAGGTGCTGACCTTAGGCGCAACTGGACAGCGGCTCGGCCCGCGACCTGGCTTGACCTTAGGCGGCTTTGAGCAGCGGCACAGCATCTTGTGGCGTGGGCGGCTCGGCATGGCGTCTTGTAGCGGCATGGGCGGATTGGCATACTGCGGCTGGGCGACCTGACACCGCATGCTGCGGCTTTGTCTTGTGACTGGGCGACAAGGCACCGCATACTGCGGCTTTGTCGCGTGACACAGGCGACAAGGCACCGCATGCACTGCGGCTGTCTTGTGGCTGGGCGACCGCGGCACCGCATACTGCGGCTTTGTCGCGCGACTGGCGCGGCTGCGCAACATGGCGGGGCATGGCATGCTTGCGGCGTGACTGGCGTGGCGGCTGGGCAACCGCGGCATGGCATGCTGCCGGGGCGGCGGGTGGTGGCGGCCTGGCATGGCTTGCCCGCGGCATGGGCGGCGTGGCTGTCGCAAACAGCGTGCGGTCTTTGACAGCGGTCGCGGCGTGTTCTTGCGTAGTCGCCTGCGCCTTCTGCGCTTCGCCGCATAACGCCGCGTCTAATGATGAGAACCGCCTGACATGCCATGCCAAGGCCACGGGCTGACATGCCATGCCAAGCGGCGGCCAAGCCAAAGCGGTGACATGCCATGCCATGGCCAAAGCGGCAAGCCAAAGCGGTGACATGCCATGCCAAGGCCGACGTGACATGCCATGCCAAGCGGCGACCAAAGCCAAAGCTGACATGCCATGCCATGCCAAAGCCCGGCGGTGACATGCCATGCCAAAGGCGACCAAGCCAAAACCCGGTGACATGCCATGCCAAAGGCGGCAAGCCAAAGCCCGTGACATGCCATGCCATGGCCAAGGCGGCAAGCCAAAAGCGGCAATGACATGCCATGCCAAGCCCGACGGTGACATGCCATGCCAAAGGCGGTGACCAAGCCAAAGCCGGTGACATGCCATGCCATGGCCAAAATTTGGCAAAAGCCAATGACATGCCATGCCAAGGCCGACCGGTGACATGCCATGCCAAAGGCGGCGATAAAGCCAAAACCCGTGACATGCCATGCCATGGCCAAAATGACATGCCATGCCAAAACCCGATGACATGCCATGCCAAAGGCGACCAAGCCAAGCCCGACATGCCATGCCATGCCAAAATTTGGCAAGCCAAAGCCCGATGACATGCCATGCCAAGGCCCGACGGTGACATGCCATGCCAAAGGCGACAAGCCAAAGCCCGGTGACATGCCATGCCATGGCCAAAATTTGGCAAGCCAAAAGCCAATGACATGCCATGCCAAGGCCGACCCGTGACATGCCATGCCAAAGCGAGGCGACCAAGCCAAAGCGGTGACATGCCATGCCATGGCCAAGGCGGCAAGCCAAAGCCAATGACATGCCATGCCAAGGCCCGACGTGACATGCCATGCCAAAGCGGCGACCAAGCCAAAGCGGTGACATGCCATGCCATGGCCAAAATTTGGCAAGCCAAAGCCGATGACATGCCATGCCAAGGCCCGGCGACATGCCATGCCAAAGGCGATGAAAAGCCAAAACCCGGTGACATGCCATGCCATGGCCAAAGGCGGCAAGCCAAAGCCGGTGACATGCCATGCCAAGGCCGACGTGACATGCCATGCCAAGCGAAGGCGATAAGCCAAAGCCGGTGACATGCCATGCCATAAGCGGCAAGCCAAAGCCCGGTGACATGCCATGCCAAGGCCGACCCGGTGACATGCCATGCCAAAGGCGGCGACCAAACCGGTGACATGCCATGCCCAAAGGCGGCAAGCCAAAGCCACATGACATGCCAAGACCGGTGACATGCCATGCCAAAGCGAGGCGATAAGCCAAAACCCGGTGACATGCCATGCCATGGCCAAATTTGGCAAGCCAAAACCAATGACATGCCATGCCAAAGCGAGGCCATGCCAAAACCCGGTGACATGCCATGCCATGGCCAAAGGCGGCAAGCCAAAGCCAATGACATGCCATGCCAAGGCCGACGTGACATGCCATGCCAAAGGCGATAAGCCAAAGCCGGTGACATGCCATGCCATGGCCAAAGTGGCAAGCCAAAACCAATGACATGCCATGCCAAGGCCCGACCCGTGACATGCCATGCCAAAGGCGACCAAGCCAAGCCGGTGACATGCCATGCCATGGCCAAAATTTGCCAAAAGCAATGACATGCCATGCCAAGGCCCGACGGTGACATGCCATGCCAAGGCGAGCGATAAGCCAAAACCCGGTGACATGCCATGCCATGGCCAAAATTTGGCAAGCCAAAGCAATGACATGCCATGCCAGGCCCGACGTGACATGCCATGCCAAGGCGGCGACCAAGCCAAAGCCCGGTGACATGCCATGCCAAAGCCCGCGGTGACATGCCATGCCAAAGCGGTGACCAAGCCAAAGCGGTGACATGCCATGCCAAAGCGGCAAATAAAAGCCGGTGACATGCCATGCCATGCCAAGCCAGCCAACCAAGCCAATGACATGCCATGCCAAAGGCCGAGCCGGTGACATGCCATGCCAAGGCCGAGGCAGCCAAGCCAAAGCCGGTGACATGCCATGCCATAGCCAAAATTTGGCAAGCCAAAAGCAATGACATGCCATGCCAAGGCCGACGTGACATGCCATGCCAAAGCGGTGACATGCCAAGCCGGTGACATGCCATGCCATGGCCAAGGCTGACAAGCCAAAGCCGGTGACATGCCATGCCATGGCCAGGCAAATAAAGCCCGTGACATGCCATGCCAAGCGACCAAGCCAAAAGCGTGACATGCCATGCCATGGCCGTAGCAAGCCAAAGCGGTGACATGCCATGCCAAGGCCCGGTGACATGCCATGCCATAAAAGGCAAGCCAAGCCAAAAGCCTGATGACATGCCATGCCAAGCCGGTGACATGCCATGCAAATGACATGCCATGCCAAAAGCGGCAAACCAAACCCGATGACATGCCATGCCAAGGCCGACGTGACATGCCATGCCAAAGGCGATGACAAAAGCGGTGACATGCCATGCCATGGCCAAAATTTGGCAAGCCAAAACCGGTGACATGCCATGCCAAGGCCGACGCCGTGACATGCCATGCCATGCCAAGGCGACCAAGCCAAAGCGGTGACATGCCATGCCATGGCCAAAGGCGGCAAGCCAAAACCCGTGACATGCCATGCCAAGGCCGACGGTGACATGCCATGCCAAAGGCGGCGACCAAGCCAAAGCGGTGACATGCCATGCCATGGCCAAATTTGGCAAGCCAAAAGCAATGACATGCCATGCCAAGGCCGTGACATGCCATGCCAATGCCATGCCAAAGCGAGCGGCCATGCCATGGCCAAAACGTGACATGCCATGCCATGCCAAAGCCGACGTGACATGCCATGCCAAAGGCCAAGCCAAGCGTGACATGCCATGCCAAGGCAAGCCAAAACCCGGTGACATGCCATGCCAAAGCCGCGACATGCCATGCCAAAGCGACATGCCATGCCATAAGCCAAAACGGTGACATGCCATGCCATGGCAAAAGGCCATGCCAAGGCCAAAACCCGGCATGCCATGCCATGCAGCGATAAGCCAAAAGCCGGTGACATGCCATGCCATGGCCAAAGCGGCAGCAAAGCCAATGACATGCCATGCCAAGAGGCCGACGACATGCCATGCCAAGGCGGCGATAAGCCAAAGCCGGTGACATGCCATGCCATGGCCAAATTTGGCAAGCCAAAGCCAATGACATGCCATGCCAAAGGCGGCGACCATGCCATGCCATGCCATGGCCAAGGCGGCAAGCCAAAGCAATGACATGCCATGCCAAGGCCCGGCGTGACATGCCATGCCAAAGGCGGTGATAAGCCAAGCCCGTGACATGCCATGCCATGGCCAAATTTGGCAAGCCAAAACCGGTGACATGCCATGCCAAGGCCGACGTGACATGCCATGCCAAAGGCGAGCGATAAAGCCAAGCCATGCATGGAAGCCATACCAATGCCCGATGCCAAAATGACCTTGCATGCCATGCCGGTGACATGCC